>JALJCO010012222.1:0-64934 GCA_023101725.1 Atherinomorus stipes | reverse complement strand
GGTGCACCGACAGAAGTTTTCTGGCCGATCATCGATCGCCGATCTTTAAGAAATCTGACCCACCGATACCGATTTTTGCCGATACCAATTTTCCATGAAAACTGACAGCAAACATCTTCAATGTACCAATTTTGTTTTATTAACAAACAATGGCCGCGTTTCCCAGATTAGTTAAGACACTCTTAACGCTGAGGTCCTCCTTAAGTCACTTCTTAAAGGTGCCTTGTTTGGACGTTGCGTTTCCCAGATGCGCTCTTAACTTAGTAGCTTCTTTATTTTTCAGGAGCGGCCAGACCCACTCTTTCGACCCTTCTTTAACGTTCCCCCTGCTCCAATGGAACAACAAGGCCATCTACTGGTCACTTTTGGAAACGACACTATTTCCCGTGAAAAAAAAGTAAAGAAATGAAAATTATTAAAATGGACTATTCACGGATCAGTTGTTGTATTGAGTCATGTTTTCTCACTCATGTCATAATGTCAATCATCTATGATGGAAGAAAACTGTAGTTACCGAGTGAATGACAGAAAATATTGTGGGGTTAAGTTTAATCATTATGGCAAGATAGGCCTGACTGGGTATCAACCACAGAAACAAAAACATTGCGGTAGGAATTGTACGCAAAGTATCTATGAGGACTCACGTCATATTTACGCATTTGTCAGCTGTTCATGATGAGATGCACCTGTGGCTCAATAAAAGCATGGCCATTTACGCATACCCATATCAGACATCATGGCTGCTTTACAGCAAATTTTGGTAGCAAACCAACAGCGTCGCCGTAGACGGAGTGACACTGTGTATGTACATGCTTTCATGCGCCAGCATTTCAGTCCTCTAGATGTGCTGTCAGATCGTGCTATTCAGATGCGTTACATAGGCTACCGCGCGACGAAATCGAGCGGGATCCCATTCAAATAGTTGCTCCACACATCAGGAGGCCCACAAGGTGCAACTTTGCTCTGAGCCCAGAGGTGCAGTGCCTGGCTGCGGTGCTAGTTTCTACGCGGTGGGGAGCTTTCTGGGGTAGTGGGGGATGGAACCGGACTCAGCAAGGCCGTCGGTGTCACGCGACACTGTAAGGGCTGGATGGGAGCATTTTCAGCGCTATTGATTGCCATGCCCTGGCCTTTGCTTCTATGTCTTTTCCCCCTTTGTCCCTCCAAAGAGAATGCTTTTTTTACCTGCCACTTCTTCAATCAGAATCGCCATCTCCTCTGGCGTGAAGGCCGGGAGAGCGCTTCATCCTCTTTGGGTGGGGTTCCCTTCAGCCATTACGTCAACAAATAGCGTCAGAATGACTTATTATTTATGGGGCATCTGTAAATTTTCAATCGCCTACACCTGTTTAGCACAATTTGGCCCAATTACACAATATACAATGAGCTTTTCAATGAATATTTGCAATCACTGGTAATCATGCATATTTTTAACAGTTTGTCTTCTTGCACAAACACATAAACGTATAAATGGGCTCAATATCAGCGTTGGAAAATAACCTCCACACTAAATGAATGGTGTCGATCGATATACCTGACCTCAATTGCTTTTTTTTCAGCACCCCGGAAGTGGATAGCTTCTGTTAGGACTCTTCTAAAGATGTAAGCGTAGCCAAGACGTTTCTCAGGAAATAAGAACGCGTGAAAGAAGCAATCTGGGAAACGGGCGTATCTTTGCGATCCTTTGTTGGGAAGAGCTTCCTTGAGGCCTTCTTTAATCCAAAGAAGAATCTTAACTGGGAAACGCGGCCAATACCTGTAGTACAATGCAACTAGTTTTAACTGCACAAGCCACTGTTCTTAGATATAAATTAAAAGTTTCAAGCATTGCTGTCCAAACTACAAAAATATAATTTCCATTCCTTCAGTCTCATTTTTCACATTATTAAACACAAAACTAGCTCAACTAGTTGCATTTCAAACTGGCTTTGAGCCTCTTACTAAAAATACAGTTCACAACAATATTTAGCTTATTTTGCAATGCATATAATAATATTAAATAAAATAATCTACAAGACAAACTAACAAAACTTAAACCACCAAAAGTGACTTTAGTAGAAGTAAATACAATCGGTAGATAAGATCGGTTTCATATTGATTGATCAGCCGATCCCCGATACCCCAAAATTAAGGAAATCGGAGCCGATCGATCGGCTGGCCGATCAATTGGTGCACCCCTTACTTTAAACCGTAAAAACAAGTAGTTGTTTTGATGAGTAGTTGTTTTTTTAGTAGAAAGACGGACAGAAGCAACTTCAGATTGCTGCGTTTTATTATGTGACCAACGCTTTCTGGATGAATAGAAGCAAAAAATAAAGACTAGTCACAGACCTTGGATGGAAAACTGGCTGTTTTTAAGACATTTTAAGGTCTCAAATTTAAAGTTTAGAATTTTAGACATTTTCAGACTTTTTAAGACCCTGAAAAAAGACACAGAGAAGGAAGACAATGAGGTCCATGACCGGAGGATAAACAAACAGCAGGGATTCAGAGGTCAAAGCTACATGTTGCATAACGCTTGTTCAGCAGATGCAAGAGAACAGCTGTTAATATAAAACTGTACACTGCACACGTGCACACACGCGGCCCTCACCTTCACAGCTTTCTTCTTCGGCCCCTCATCTTCATCAGCCTCCTCGTGCTCCTGAGCTCCCTGTGTCAGGTTGGTGTAGTTTGCCAGCTTGTTGAGGAGCGATGACACCATGGGGTTGCTGTCCATCTCCTCCTGCAATGCCAGACAAGTTCATGTTTCCAGCTTAGCACGTTTTCTTTCAAACTACAGCCATAACCGTCGTCCTCAACATTACTCACACCCTCCTAACGAATAAAGGAAACATCAGCTGTCAGTGAAATAAGTTCAAATTGACAAAAGTAATAATACATAAAAATTCTATGAAAATCATGACGTTGATTTTGAATTGTGGTTCAACGAAAACATTAAAAACAAACACACACACACAAAAAAACAAGTAAACAAGCATGATGGGGCTCTGAAGCTATGATGTTGTTGAGCAACACTTTGAGACAATCACTGCAATCAGGTGTTTTCTGTAACGCCCAATCAGATGTCTGCCCGTTGACAGGTAAACTATATTGCCAAAAGTATTTGCTCACACTCTAAATGATGGAATCAGGTGTTCCATCACTTCCACAGGTGTATAAATGAAGCAGCTCGGCATGCAGACTGTTTCTACAAACGTGTGAAAGAATGTGTCGCTCTCAGGAATCAGTGAATTCCAGCGTGGAACTGTGATAGGATGCCACCTGTGCAACAATCCAGTGGTGAAATTTCCTCCTAAATATTCCACAGTCAGCTGTCAGCTGGATGATAAGAACATGGAAGTGTTTGGGAACGACAGCAACTCAGCCATGAAGTGTTCGTCCACGTAAACTGACGGAGCGGGTCAGTGATGCTGAAGCTCATAGTGAGAAGAGGTGGCCAACTTTCTGCAGAGTCAATCACTACAGACCTCCAACCTTCATGTGGCCTTCAGATCAGATCAAGAACAGTGACAGAGAGCTTCATGGAATGGGTTTCCATGGCAACCAGCCGCATCCATCCATACATCACCACGTGCAATGCAAAGCGTGGATGCAGTGGTGGAAAGCAGCCGCCACTGGACTCTAGAGCAGTGGAGGCGTTCTCTGGAGGACCAATCACGCTTCTCCATCTGCAATCTGATGGAGGAGTCTGGGTTTGGCGGTTGCCAGGACAACGGTACTTGTCTGACTGCATTGTGCCAAGTGTAAAGTTTGGTGGAGGGGGGGATTATGGTGTGGGGGTGTTTTCAGGAGCTGGGCTTGGCCCCTTAGTTCCAGTGAAAGGAACTCTGAATGCTTCAGCATACCAAGACATTCTGGACAATTCCATGTCCCAACTTTGTGGGACCAGTTTGGAGCTGGTCCCTTCCTCTTCCAGCATGACTGTGCACCAGTGCACAAAGCAGGTCCATGAAGACCTGGATGCAGAGTCTGGTGTGGAGGAACTGGACTGGCCTGCACAGAGTCCTGACCTCAACCCCATAGAACACCTTTGGGATGAATCAGAGCGGAGACTGAGAGCCAGGCCTTCTGGTCCAACATCAGTGTGACCTCACAAATGTGCTTCTGGAAGATGGTCAAAGATTCCCAGAAACACTCCTAAACCTTGTGGACAGAATTCCCAGAAGATGAAGCTGTTCTAGCTGCAAAGGTGGACCAACGTCATCCTGAACCCGACGGATCAGGAATGATGTTACTGAAGCTCAGATGTGAGTCACAGCAGGTGAATGTTGGTCCTCTGTTCATGAGCAAGGTGCTCTAAACGGACAGTTTAGTTTGGTTGTTTTTTTTATTCTTATTCTTTTCAACTACAACTCTAAAGCGATATTTCATTTCACTAAATTATAATTTTGTAATTTTTTTAATCATTACTTTATAAAGTTTCTTGTTAGTTGAATTACGATTGCAAATTTAGCATTTTTTTTAATTGGAAGGTGTGTAAAACTCTGAGGATGACTCTGTGTGGGTCGGTGTGCCAGTGGTTGCCATTGGTTACCATGAAATAGGTCAGGAGGAAAATGAATTTTTAGTTCTCTAACTGTTGGAAACATGTGAAACGGCCCATCTGGATCAGCTTCGTGCACGTGGAGAAAACAGCCGCCGCAGAACTCGTTCTGTACACGGATCAATGGCTGCAGAGCACCGAGGTGGCCAAATGGCAAGGCTTCAACAAACCGGCTTCTGATTGGAAATAACCTCTCTGCCAGACACGCTGCTGGGCTGGGAGAAGATTGCTACTTTCCCCCCGTCTCTTCTTTTTTAGCTCACCACATCTGAGCGTGCAGCTTCAGCCTTCTCTGCGGTGATGACGGGTTTCTAATTTGAACTGCAGCAGTAAAAACGGCTCTGGTGCAGCTTTCCCATTTCCAGGCTCGTTCGTCCCTCGTGGTCTGAACGCGCCGTGACATTTCTCCGTGTGGTGAGAACACGACCCCGCTCTGTGCAAATCGGTGGCATCCAGGTGACGTTTCACCACAACAAACCAACAAAAACAGAGAGCAGCCGTTACCTCAAAGAGGGCCATGTTGGTGCCATCGTAGCTGTTGCCTTTGTCGTGGTCCGTGTTGTTGATGAAGGGACTGTTTTCCTTTGGGACGCCATCACCTGTGGAAGAGAGGACGTCAAGTCAAGTCATTTACATATTGTCCCAAATGGGGAAATTAGTTTACAAAGAGGTTTTCAAAAAAGTACAACATTAAAAAATCAAATCTACAGTCATCCTCAAAGTGATTCATAAACCTCCAATTAAAGAAAAGGCCAAATTCACAACCAAAATTCACAGAACAAGTAACAGAAAAAACTAATAATGAATAAAAATGCACAAAATTACAATTTAGTGATATAAAATATTGTTTTTGAATTCTAGTTAAAAAGAATTTTCTTAAAAAACAAAGAAAGTAGGGATGCACAATATAATCGTCCCCCTATCGGTATCGGCCTATATCGGTCTTAAAAATGTGTATGGGACATCGGCCAATCCACCGATATTTAACCAATATTTAACCGATCTGCCTGCTGTTTTTAAAGCCTAAAAAAAAAAAAATCTTCTTCAAAAACTACTTTTTAACAGACTTTAAAACTTCTAAAGACTAGGGGTGGGAAAAAACATCCATATACTAAAATATCGCAATATTTTCATATGCTGATATCATATTGACATTTAAAAATCAGTACCAATCTATTTTACAAATGGAATATCACGATATTTCATAGTTCTGTTACAAAATCTCCCGAAAATTCACCAAAATTGTGATATTTTCATATGCTGATATCATATTGACATTTAAAAATGCATTATCAATCTATTTTTCTAATTAAATCTTGTGATATTTCACTGTTCTGTTACAAAATCTCGCAACAATTCATTAAAAATTGTCAGATTATGTAACAGACCGACAAAATCTCACAAAAATTTTGAATAGATCCATATTGCATTTTTAAACATTGATTTTATATTGGCAAATGAAAATATCGCGATATTTCAGTGTATCGATATATTTTCCCACCTATTTATCAGTGTCAGAAAAAGATAACGAGACTGCTATTTGCAATGACTGCTCATTTTTTTTCAGCTTTAATATCGGTAGCGATTTCAGTAATTGATCACGAGTTTTAAAATATCGGCACATCAGATATCAGCCAAAATTCCAATATCATGCATCCCTAAAACAAAACTGTTCCAGATAAATTAAAGATCCTTGCTCATGAACAGTGGACCAAAATACCTGTCAACAGGTGCAGACATCTGATTGGACGTTACAGAAAACACCTGACTGCAGTGATTGTCTCGAAGTACAACTCAATAAAATTTTAGTTCAGGTGCTCCATCATGCTTGCTTACTCATTTTATTTTTTGTTTGTTTGTTTTTAATTTCTATGTTAAACCACAACAAAATCAATGTCATGATTTTCATAGATTTTTTTAAAATTTATTATTATTACTTTATTAAATTTCAACTTATTGCAGTGACAGCTGATTTTTTCCTGCTTTAATGAGAGGTTATGAATCATTCTGAGGACGACTGTATACTCAGACACGCAAAACATAATTTTCTTATACAATTGCTAAATTAAAAACTAAATTGAAATCAAAGACCAATAAAATGCAATAAAAAGCCATCCATTTAACCAACCACTGATCCCAGTTTAAGGTCATGGGGGGCTGGAGCCCATCCCAACAGATACTAAAGAGGAGGGGTACGCCCTGGACAGGACATAAAAGAAATTTTTAAAAGAATGAAAAACATAACTGAACCAGCAAAAATGGAACAACGGTACCTAAAATTTGACTGTTCAAACAGTTAAAAACAGAAATAAGAACACATGTCGCCAAAAAGGAACTTTGATTCTCACTCTGACATTCACATGGCCTCATCAGAGCACCACAGATCAGATTATGCCCCCCAAACCCCAGAGAAGTGACATTTGATGTTATGGCACCTTTAAATGTAGATCTGATATCAGCATATGAAAATATATTTCCCCACCTCTGTTTTTTTAAGTGGCAAAAACAGATAATAAAACTGCTATTTTTTCAGCTTTAATATCGTATCGATATCGGTTATCTGCCACGAGTTTTATCGGCATATTGGGAATTGGACAAATTCTAATATCATGCATCCCTAATAAATACAGATTAGTGAGTGGAGATAAAGCAGAGCTGAGACGTCTGGATGCAGCACCAGCTAATGCTAACGCTAACGCTAACAGAAGCCCTGAAGCATCTGCAGCTTCATCTAGAAACAAACATCTAACACTCGGGGAGAAAGAAATATTTTAAAAAAAAAAAGAGAAAAATCAGCTGTTGATGCAGAAAATGTCTGTTATGTTTGGAAGTTCTTTAAAAAATTCTAAGAAAAGTTTAAATAAATAAATTGTTCAATGAAATTTTGTGCTTTAATGGCCTGTCTAAAATAAAATCCAGGTTTTTACAGATTATTTAAATTGAGCCTTTTTATTTTCACTGTGATCTATTACTGCAGCATTTTATCTCTTTTTTAAATCAGTTTCCATCAGTTTTTTCTGTTGTTCCTCTTTTTGTAGTAAAATGTTGTAGATTTTGTGTTTATAGCCTAATTCTGATTTGTTCTTGTAGGAGTCTGATTTTATTCCATGAATTATACGTGTGATATAAATGTGTTTGTGACCATCTCAGAATATATTTTATATGATGTTATTCATGTTTATCAGCCACATTTTACAGGTTCAGTCTGTTAAAGGCAGGTGGATTTGCTTTAGTTATTAAATAAATAAACCTAAAATGATCATTACACTGATTCAGAGTTAAATATGAACCTGGACCAGTTTGGACCGAAAACTTGGGCCCATCATGAAAAAGGTTGAGAACTCCTGCTGTAACAGACCCTCTTACCCCCCAGAAGACTTTTTAGAAGTGGTTGCAGGAGGAACCGGAGTCTAGTGAGAGAGCACTGGAGGCTGGGAACCCCAGCTGCATGCTGGGAAAGATACCGAGGCGTGCACTGCAGAGAAGGATTAACATGGCCAGGATATTTCCCCGTTACCTGGGTTGACTTGCTCAGACATTCCCAATCCTGATAAGTGATACTACGAAGCTGACGATCAACTCGGTACTTCAACACAGAGTTTTCCATGGTGATTGGTGCACGCTCGCACAGACGTTTATAATTTCCTGTCAGGTTTTCTGAGGCTCAGCGAGTGTAACTCGCCGCATTTATCTACTGCATATGGTTATTTACACCACGTTTTTGTTTGTCCTCCAACATAGGGGGCACTGTTGTTTTACACATATTTTATTTGTGGTCCTCCCTTCCCCATACCCCCGCATCTTTGTATCAGTTCTAGACTGTTGTGTGGATTTAGTTTTCCTTCTTTTAAGTAGCGGCCCGCCTCTCTTTTTTTGGGGAAAATTTTCTCCCCCCCCCCCCCATCCCCCCAAATGCCTCATTATTTTTTATTCTGTTGACTTTCCAGCCCTTGGGAGATTCCACCTTCCCTTTCTTCTCCTCCCCTTTTTTCCCCTCTTCTTGTGTATTTTGCATTTCTTCCTTTACACTCCACCCTCTTCTGATACAATTTTTTACCTTTTTATCCATTTCCCCCAATTTCTTAGCTCCTCTCCCCCCCTCTCCCACTCCCCCGCCCACCCAATCCCTGTTTTTGGCCCCTTTTTTTTTTTTTTTTATTCCCTTTGCCCCCCCCCCTCCCCCTCCCTCCCCTCCTCCTTCCTCCCCCCTTATTTTTTGTTTTGTCCCCCCTTCTTGGTTTGCATCTTCCCCTGATTCTCTTTTATTTCTCCCAACTTTCTTTCTCTCTTCCACACGCCCCCCAGCCGCGCCCCCCCCTCTTCCCCCCTTTTTTTCTCTATATTTTTTTGATCCTTTTCTTTTTTTTAACCCATCCTTCTTTTTTCCTCCTATTTCCCCTCTCACTCTCTCTTACTGTGCA
Source organism: Atherinomorus stipes (assembly GCA_023101725.1). Classification (NCBI taxonomy): domain Eukaryota; kingdom Metazoa; phylum Chordata; class Actinopteri; order Atheriniformes; family Atherinidae; genus Atherinomorus; species Atherinomorus stipes. The sequence goes on along the minus strand of JALJCO010012222.1, from coordinate 55,967 downwards.
ATTAATGAATATTTCCACCAGGCTGGTCTGATTTACCATGAAACCCCCCACATTAAAATTACACTTTTTCAGCTTTATTTTCCAACCCCTTATCTTCCTGCATCAAAATTTCTTCCCTCATTTAGCTGCACTTTGTTCAGGCAGAAGCTTGTAAACACCACCGCATGACACAGAAGTCAGCATGCACGCATCATGAAACGGTGATTTTAGCGATGCACAATAATTAGACTCGATAATTATTGTGCATCGCTAAGCGATTTACTTTATTCATTGGATTGACGTGAGGTCTAAGAGAAGGCCTTACATCCATGTGCTGCATCATGAAGACAGAGGAAATAATAAGTTTTCAAGTTTAAAAGAAGAGTGGAATAGAAGGATGACTTTTTTTAATCCAAACATCAAAATGACAAACAGCAGAGAAGCCTGCAAGTTCACCGTCTAACTTAATTAAAGCATACAACCGACAGATCAACAGACAACTCATCACTCATTATACCAGTGTTTAAACATCTTAAAGGTCCACTCAACAAAATATGTAAAGCACATGTGGAGAACGAGGAAGACCTGTCAGTTTCAATGAGTTCGAATAGCAGGACATCTGTGAAACCCAGCTGAAATGCAAATAATCTTACATGCGGAGAGAAGCTGAGTGGAAAATGCTGCTTTATGTGAAAGCACGCGACCAAAACGGGAACTCGCAGAGTCGCGCTGTCAAATTACAAATCACAAACATGTAGTTTGAAACTGTACACGTGAGAAACTACTGGAGGGAAGGAACAGGGCTGGGCGATATGGACCAAAGATATCACTATAAATTTATTTTAGATGATGATATACGATATACACACATATACATATATATACATATATATATATATATATATATACACATACATATACACATATATATGTATTTTGACCCTCATTTGTCTGAAAGTTTCGTTTCATATCAAACATCTGATTTTTAGTACTGAATCATGTTTATCATAAAGGTATCGCTCCACTGCAGAGATGAACTGATGAAACATGGTTAGAAATGTTTGTTAGATCAAAGTAATTAAAGATAGTTGCTGGTTTTTATGATTTCTTTGTAAAAGTCTTGGGCAGTATTGTCTTCCAGACAGTTTTAATAATAGGGGTGGGGAAAAATATTGATGCACTGAAACATTGCGATATTTTCATATGCGGATACCACATCTATATTTATAAAGGCGGTATTTATCTATCTTACTAATGAAACCTGGCGAGATATCGTGTTGTTACAAAATCTCATGAGATTATAAATAACAATACTTTGTGTTCGTAAGCCCTTTTTTATTCAGTCTTTTCATCATTCTTTTGCATTATTTAAGGGGGCCTTTAACTAATTCCTACTCTGACATGCTTGCATTTAAATCCGTGGCTCTGTGGTCCTGCTCCGTCTCTGCAGCGTTCTCCCTCGGGTCTTTCTCAGACTGGTGTAATCCCCGTCCTCCCAGCATGTGCTGCCTGCATATCGTGCCAGTTAAGTCTGCTGAGCAGCAGCTGAACATTCAGCTCTTCTTGTTTGCTTCAAGACGCATCCGTAACGTATCACCTGCCACGGTCACTGCAAGTTTTCATGTCTAAGCTCCAAACTAAGTTTAACCTGCATTTGGCAAGTTTAGAGCCCCGAGTGAGGTAGAAGATGCCGGCAGGTTCGACATACGGGGGCAAAATTGCTGGTAGAGCCGTGCAATCATTTGAAATTTGATCGTAATTTCAATTTTAATGTCAAAAAAATCTCCAAACTCATATAATCAAGCTGAAATTATTTGTTTGCCATCTCTCTTTACACAATTTCTGAAAGTTTCTGAAGCTAAAATTAATTTTAGCAGTTTCTCACCTGGGTAATTTGTTGGGTGTCATTTACAGAAATGTTAGATTTGGAATGTTGTAGCATTGCACTAAAGATTAAAGTTTAGTTTGGGATTTTTATTCATTTATTTATAAAAATAAATAAATGAATAAAAATGAGTTATGTATTATTTTATTTTTCAAACATAGAGAAATTGCAGAACAGCTTGAGAGTTTATTTTGGTTACATTTATATTTTTCTATGCCTCATTTAATGTTCATAGTAGGGATGCACAATATAATCAGCCCCCTATTGGTATCGGCCTATATCGGACAACCCACCGATATTTAACCGATCAGCCTGCTGTTTCTAAAGTGTATATATATATATATAAAACTACTTTTTCGAAAAATTCTTTTTCACAGGCTTTAAAATGTGATATTTTCATATGCTGATATCATATTGACATTTAAATACGCGGTATTGATCTTTTTTACTAACGAAATCTCGCAATATTTCACCGTTCTGTTATGAAATTTTGCGAGAATATGTGAAATATTGTGAGATTTTGTAACAGAACGATGATGTCTCGATCCAGTGTTTTTAAATATCAATTTGATATTGGCATATGAAAATATCACGATATTTCAGTGTATTGATATTTTTTCCCACTCATATTTTTCAAAGTGTCAGAAATGGATAACAAAACTATTTTCAATGACTGCTTCTTTTTTTCAGCTTTAATATCGGTATCGATATCGGTTATGGGCCACATGAGTTTTAAAATATTGACACATCGGATATCGGTCAAAATTCCAATATTGTCCCTAATCCCCAATCCCTAATTCAAAGTATATTTATTTAATTCATTTAATGTTTATTCATTGCAAAACAGCTGTAAGGTACATATTCATGGCCTACATGTTTTCCAATTTCACCATTTTGCTTATACTATCAATAACAAACTTTTTTTTTTTTTGACAGAGACAGAAATTCTAAATAAATGCAATGTGTGACTTAAAATAGCCTTTAGAACAATTGTGATTTCAATATTGACCAAAATAATTGTGATAATGGCTTTTCCATAATGGAGCAGCCCTAAATGTTGGTACCCCTCGGTTAATGAAAGAAACACCCACAATGGTCCCAGAAAAAAACTTGAATCTGACAAAAGTAATAATAAATAAAAATTCTATGAAAAAGAACCAGGGAAATTCAGATGCTGCTTTTTAACCACGATTTAGCAGAATTATTTAAAAAAACAAACTCATGAAACAGGCCTGGACAAAAATGATGGCACCCCTAGAAAAGACTGAAAATAATGTGACCAAAGGGACATGTTCCACTAATCAGCATCATAGGTGTCTACAGTCCCGTAGCCAGTCAGCGGGTGCATATATGGGGCTGCAGGTGGTCACTGTGTGAGCAAAGCTCGTCATCTTCCTCAGCACCACCATATAAGAGTAGAGAAAACGTGCAAGCAGCTTCAGCAGATGCCACTTCTGCTGTGAAAGACAAATAAAGCTCAAAGCAAAGTTTTACACGGTTGTTTAAAGTCAATAAAACTATAAATACAGACCAAGAAGAAACAATCACAGTAAATCTGAGGAGAACAATGCAAAACAAACAACGCACACCACAGATTTTAGAAATGTATGCCAGATTTTCCCAAACCACAAATGTACAGTCATCCTCAAATTGTCCATATCCTCCAATTAAAGACAAGGCTAAATTCACTAAAGTAATTCATATAACAAGAAACTAAATAAAACAATAATTAAAAAAAATATTATTAGTTTGTTTTACTAAATTACTAAATTATAATTTAGTGAAATAAAATATTGTTTTTTAATTATGGTTGGAAATAATAAAACAAACAAACAAACAAACTGTCCCAGACATATTAGAGCATCTTTCTCATGAACATGGACCAACATACCTGTCAACAGGTGCAGACGTCTGATTGGACGTTACAGAAACACCTGATTGCAGTTTTTAGCTTCAGAGCCCCATCATGCTGGTTTACGTGTTTTATTTTTTGTTTGTTGGTTTTTAATATTTCTTTCAAACCACAATTTAAAATTAATGTCATGATTTTTATAGAATTTTCATTTATCATTACTTTTGTCAATTTCATCTTATTTCACTGACAGCTAGGGATGCACGATATTGGAATTTTGGCTGATATCCGATATGCCAATATTTTGAAACCCATGTGGCCGATTACCGATATTGATACTGATATTAAATCTGAAAAAATAGCAGTTTTATTACCCGTCTCGCCACTTTAAAAAATGAAAGGTGCGAAAAAATATTTTCATATGCCGATATCAAATTGATATTTAAAAACACAGTATCAATCTATGTTACTTACAAAATCTCGCAAGATTTCATCGTTCTGTTACAAAATCTCACGATATTTAATAATTCCCGTGAGATTTCATAACAGAATGATGAAATATCACGAGATTTTATTAGTAAAACAGATCGATACCATGTTTTTGAATGTCGATGATAGCAGCATATAAAAATACCACGAAATTTTTGTGAATCGCTGTGAAATTTCGTAACAGAACGATGAAATATTGCAAGATTTTATGAGTAAAATGGATCGATATAGCATTTTTAAAGTCAATATGATATCAGCATATGAAAATATTGCAAAATTTTTATGAATTCCCGCGAGATTTCATTAGAGAACGATGAAATATCACAAGATTTTATTAGTAAAACAGATCGATACCATGTTTTTGAATGTCGATGATAGCAGCATATAAAAATACCACGAAATTTTTGTGAATTGCTGTGAAATTTCGTAACAGAACGATGAAATATTGCAAGATTTTATGAGTAAAATGGATCGATATAGCGTTTTTAAATGTCAATGTGATATCAGCATATGAAAATATTGTGATATTTCAGTGTATCAATATTTTTTCCCACCCCTAGTCTTTAGAAGTTTTAAAGTCTGTAAAAAAGAAGTTGTTGAAGAAGAAGAAGTTTGTTTGTTTTTTAGACTTTAAAAAGAGTGGGCTGATTGGTTAAATATCGGTAAGGTGGCTGATGTCCGATACTCATTTTTACGCCGATACCAATAGGGGGCCGATTATATCATGCATCCCTACTGACAGCTGATGTTACTCCTCTTTTAATTGGAGGGGACGACTGCTGCCAGATTCACCAGCGCTGCACGATGGCCCACAGCCTCCGACTGGTTCCCAGTGGCACCGATACGTCCCACACACGGCCTCCTGGTGCCACCACTGGTTTGTATGTTTGCCATGCATAAGCATATTTACTGTCCCGATCAGCAGAACGTGATGACTGATGAGTCCTCTCCAGACTCAGCCGGGCCTCATCAGTCATCAGCATCTCTGGTGAACTCTGGCTTCAGGCGGATTTCATGGGCAACTTTTCCTGCTTGATCCAGCTGCTGGGGGAATAAGAGGCTTGCAGCGTGGCTTAGCCTGCTGGTAATCACAGAGAAAGTCATTATGTCCTTGTACTCTTTAAAACACGGTCTGAGCGGGACACAAGACCATATTAGGTGAAGCACAGCTCTAATAAGTGTGGATAAAGGGAATGAACTTAAGATCATATCTGCTGGATAGAGGGTCCGTCATCGCTAAGCTCCGTTAGACGCCACAAACTCAAGGTAATCATTTTTTCAAATGACACCGGCTAAATCCTCTTTGAAGCTGGGCTGCAGGCTAAAACAGGCAGCGCTGTTTCCAGATCAGGGTTTCTCCGTTTGGAGAGCGTCCCCGTGTAAGGTGGTTTAGAAGTCAGCCAGGAAGTGATGAGGTAAGTATCAGCGCCGTATCGCACTTCAGGTCCTTGAGCTGTCCGGACTGCGGGAAGGTCCTGACATGGCAGCGCTTTCACAATCTTTACAACAGATAGACGATACATGCGCCAGGTGTGTTGGCCGATTTATATTTACTACAATTTTAATGGTCTACATAACATTTCATTACAAGTGCACCGTTTCTTTTTAATATATTTATTACTTATATATATATATATATATATATATATATATATATATATATATATATTATTAAGTGCTTTTTTAATCTTTTTCTTTTTTATATTTAAAGTAGGGATGCACGATATTGGAAATTGCTGATATATCAAAACTTATGAAGCCAATAACCAGTATCACTACCGATACTAAAGCTGAAAAAAATAAGCAGTCATTGCAAATAGCAGTTTTGTTTTCCATTTCCGACACTTGGAAAAATAGGGGTGGGAAAAAATACTGATACACTTAAACATCACAATATTTTCATATGGCGATATTGAATCTATATTTAAAAATGCAGAATCAATCTATTTCATTTACAAAACTTTGCGAGATTTCATCGTTCTGTTACAAACTCTTGCAATATTTTGTGAATTCTCACAGGTTTCGTTAGTGAAATAGATTGATATCGCATTTTTAAATGTCAAAATGATATCAGCTAGGGATGTAACAATAATCGATAAAAAGATAAATGGGGATATCACCGTTTCAGATTGTAATGATGGTAAAACGGTGATTGTGGTTCTGTGTGAAAAACTGCCAGTGATGCTGCTCATCAGCAGCAAAAGCAGCATCAGTCCCTCACACACAGTTTCCATGTTTGTCCTCTGAAACATGGAGGAAGAACCGCATGGAAGATGCAGATGTTTCCTTCTGAAAGGACAAAGTGAAGTCTGGATGTTTTTAAGGATGCTGGGAGGAAACGTTTTTATTTTATTTTTGGTATTATTTTAATATCGCGATTTTTCATTGTATCGATATTTTTTCCCAACCTTAGCCTCAGAAGTTTTAAGGTCTGTAAAAACAAAGTTTTTCAGGAAGACAACGTCGTTTTGGGGTTGTTTTAGACTTTAGAAACAGCAGCTGATCGGTTAAATATCGGTTAAATATCGGTGGGGTGGCTGATGTCCGATACTCGGTTTTAAGGCCGATATAGGCCGATACCGATAGGGGGATGATTATATCGTGCATCCTCTAATTAAAAGAATTATAAAAATACTTTTCATTACATCCTCCATTTAGAGTACAGATACCCGGATCGGATATCGCTCCGATACTGGAAAATTAGCTAAATCGTATGATCCAGCATTCCGATCCAATCATTTCTGTTTTTATTAATATCATGATGATAAATGTACACTTTATTTGTTAATAAATAAAATTACCGTATTTTCCGGACTATAAGTCGCACCTTTTGTCACAGTATGGCTGCTCCTGTGACTTATAAATAAAAATATATACAATTTAACATACACAGCCTGGCCAAAAAAAAAGTGGCCACCTGGATTTAACTAAGCAAATAGGTACGAGCCTCCTATTGGATAATTACATGATGGGCGATTATCTTTCAGCTGCAACAAGTTATTTAACCCCAACTGGTGCAATGACTTGCTTCTCATTTCCTAAACAACCATGTGGAAAGACACATCCGTGGTCGTGGAAAAGATGTTGGTCTGTCTGAGAAGGGTCAGATCATTGGCATCAAGAGGTGAAAACATCTAAGGAGATGCAGAAACTACTAAAACTGGGTTCAGAACAGTCCAACGCATTCTGAAAAACTGGAAGGATAGTGGACCATCGTCTTCCAGGAAGAAATGTGGCCGGAAAGGCAGATGAAGTGATGCAGCATCATGCCTAGTGCTACTGTATGAGCCTGTGGGGGCAGTGTGATGATCTGGGGTTGCTGCAGTTGCTCAGGTCCAGGTTCAGCAACAGTATGAGCTCAGATAATGAGGTCAGCTGATACCTGAATATACTGAATGAGCAGGTTATTCCATCAATGGATGTTTCTTTCCTGATGGCACGGGCATATTCCAAGATGATGTGGTTCTGTTGGCGTCATCGGGCCGTGATCTCTAGCTCTCGCTGGAGCGATTTGCAGCCGAGTGTGAAGCGGCCGGGATGAGAATCAGCACCTCAAATCCGAGACCATGGTCCTCACCCAGAAAAGGGGGGAGTCTCCTCTCCGGGTCGGAATGAGGTCCTGCCCCAGGTGGAGGACTTTAAGTATCTCTGGTCTTGTTCAGGAGTGAGGGAAAAATGGACGGGAGATGGACAGACGGATCGGTGCAGCGTCTGCAGTGATGAAGACTCTGCATCGGTCCGTCGTGGTGAAGAAGGAGCTGAAGAAGGAGAAGCTCTGGATTTACCGCCCATCTACGACCCCCCTCACCTATGGCCATGAGCTGTGGGTCATGACCGAAAGAACGAGATCGCGGGTACAAGCGGCCGCAATGAGTTTCCTCCGCAGGGGGGCCGGGCTCTCCCTTAGAGATAGGGTGAGGAGCTCGGTCATCCGGGAGGGACTCAGAGTAGAGCCGCTGCTCCTCCGTATAGAGAGGAGCCAGATGAGGAAGCTCGGGCATCTGGTCAGGATGCCTCCTGGACGCCTCCCTGGTGAGGTGTTCCAGGCACGTCCCACCGGGACCAGACCCCGGGGGAGACCCAGGACACGCTGGAGGGACTACGTCTCCCGGCTGGCCTGGGAACGCCTCGGGATCCCCCCGGATGAGCTGGCGGATGTGGCCGGGGTGAGGGAAGTCTGGGCTTCCCTGCTTAGGCAGCTGCCCCCGCGACCCGATCCCGGATACGCGGAAGACGACGGTACGGTGAATGTTTATGCCTTCACTCACATGGCAAGATATGGTAGAATCATTCAACAGTAGTATCGGATGGTATCGGCCAATACGCCCAAACCAGGTATCTGATAGGATCGGTGCATCTCTACCTTCATTATATTGATTTGGGAGTCAAATACAGTGCTGTATCTGCCCCAAATATTGGCCCAAAATATTGGCAGGTTGTATCGGCCACTGGCTGAGGCTGATGAGAAAATATCAGTATCGGTATTGCCCATAAAAATCTGTGTCGGTTGATGCCTAAGGGAGATGTATTCAAACTTCCTTCTAATATCCATAATAAACAAATTAACCCATTAATTAGGGATGCACGATATTGGAATTTTGGCTGATATCTATTATGCCGATATTTTAAAACTCATGTGGCCGATAACCGATGTCGATACCAATATTAAAGCTGAAAAACATGAGCAGTCATTGCAAATAGCAGTTTTGTTATCGGTTTCCGACACTTTGAAAAACAAAGGGGGGAAAAAAAAATCAATACACTGAAATATTGCGATATTTTCATATGCCAATATCAAATTGATATTTGAAAACACGGTATCAATCTATTTTACTCACAAAATCTCGCAAGATGTCATCGGTCTGGTACAAACAATCTCACGATATTTACGAATTCTCGCGAGATTTCATAACAAAACAATGAAATATCGCAAGATTTCATTCGCAAAATAGATCGATGTCGCATTTTAAAATGTCAATATGATATCAGCATATGAAAAAATGGCGATATTACAGTGTATCAACATTTTTTCCCACCCCTAGTGTTTAGAAGTTTTAAAGTCTGTAAAAACGAAGTTTTTGAAGAAGAAGAAGAGGAGGAAGAAGGTTTTTTTTTCCTTTAGACTTTAGAAACTGCCGGCTGATGTCCGATACTCAGTTTTAAAGCCGATATATGCCAATACCGACAGAGGGCCAATTATGTCGTGCATCTCTACCAATAATGACAAGAAAAAAAAGTTGCTTCATCATCTGAGGTCGTCATTACTTCACTGCAACCCTGCGGATGATAAACGCCGTCTCATGCTCCTTTAAGCTCTAAATACTCCAAGTGGTCCACGGTGGACAACAAAAGTGTCATTAAATCCTCCGGTGACCCGTGAATGCACCACATATCAATTCAAAGAAGGAGAAAGTGGCAGCTGCCAGTGGAGATGTCCAACACTGCAACGACTGCAGCAGATCACGTGATTAGAAGAAGTCAGCACAATCATGCGTCTGCGTATCTGTCACATGTGTAATCTGGAGTGTTGGGATGTAAACATGAGCTGTGAATGAGCTCCAGTTAACAGTCCAGAGGGACATGGTCCAATTTCATATGCAGTAGCAGCGATACGATAAGACGCAGGCCTGGTTAACAGATGTCTGCTCATTTATCTGTGAATAAATCACTCTGCATCCTACAAAAGTTGGTTTTGTGCCGTCTGAGTGCAGGTCACACACACACAGAATCCCTCCTGGAACATGGCTCATGTGACCAGCTGATACCGCAATATACTGGTACGATATCGCAATATGATATTTACATGAGAGAGATATCATAACTACACATATCGTTATATGCGGTGTTAGTTGTGCAAATTATTTTGCTTTATTTTTTCGTAATGACCCGGGTGCACCTCGACTGACTACAAAGGTGTCACCTGATTATTTAATAAGGGTGTGAAAAAATATTGATACACTGAAATATCAAAATATTTTCATATACCATAATTATATTTACAAACGCAGTATCAATTTATTTTACTAATGAAACTTTATGCGATGAGATTTCGTCACAAAACGATATCTTGCGAGATATATCGAGATATATCGTTTTTATAAATAGATTTAATATTGGCATATGAAAATGTTGAGATATTTCAGTGTATTGATATTTTTTTCCCACCCCTATTTTTCAAAGTGTCGGAAACTAATAACGAAACTGCTATTTGAAATAACTGCTTATTTTTTTCCAGCTTTAATATCGGTATTGATATCGGTTATCTGCCACATGAGTTTTAAAATATCGGCTTATCGGATATCGGCCAAAATTCCAATATCTTGCATCCCTACGAAACATTTACCCTTTATGCGTTTCAAATAAATTAAGTGCAAAAATGATTGCAAAAATGTTTTCTCATAATTTAAGCAAACTGTGTCAAATGGAAAAATTTAACCTTCGTCCAAACAAACGCAGCATGCCTGTTGGCAAAGTCACACTACTCTGGGTTGTGTAATGCTCTGTAGCGCTGGGAGTCTGCCTGATACCTGCAGAAGTAGAGCATCCAAACACACACACACACCATCCAATACACCTGCATCCATTCATCAGTGGTTGTACACCAGGTCTCAACCCTTTTCCCTCCACCTGGAACATCAAAGCAGCCATAAATCACGTTGTTGTTTGTAAATTCAGCATTTTTAAGCAGTTTGTCTTCAGGCTTCTGATTGTTTCACAGCTTCAGCAACAGCCATCCTGAAAAACCTGGTCTAGACCCCACCAACTTCAATAATTTACGTCCCAGATCAAATCTTCCCTTCCCGTCCAAAAAAAACAGTCGCCTCTCAACTTCACAACCATCTGATGTCCAATAATATCTATGAACAGTTTCAGTCTGGTTTCCGTCCGCTCCATAGTACAGAAACTGCTCTTCTGAAAATTACACATGACCTCCTCATGGCCTCAGATTCCAGACTGCTTTCCATTCTCATTCTTCTTCATCTCACAGCAGCTTTTGACACCATCTCCCACACTACTCCCCTCAATAGATTAGTGTCCATCGGTATCACCCACACTCCTTTAGCCTGGTTCATCTCATATCTGTCCGACCGAACTCAGTTCATATCCCTTAAATCTCATAAATCCATCTCCTTTCCAGTTTCAGCTGGAGTACCCCAAGGTTCTGTCCTGGGGCCCCTCCTGTTTATCATTTACATCCTCGCCATTGGTCACATTCTCCGAAAACACAACGTTAATTTCCATTACTACGCGGACGACGCCCAGCTCTACCTTTCTACCAAACCATCTTCTTCACTTCCACCATCCGCCCTTACCCTCTGTCTCCCCCCAGAAATTCATTCCTGGTTTTTATCCAATTTCCTCAAACGAAACAGCTCTAAAACTGAAGTCTTTCTCGTTGGTACGCCTCTCACTCTCTCCAAAACCGATAGTTTCTCCATTACCACTGACAGAACATCTGCCCAGCCCTCAGGTTAAGAGTCTGGGTGTCGTCCTCAACAGTCTCACATCAACAACATCACCCGTTCCACCTACTTTCACCTCTGCAACATCTCCCGCCCTGTCCCGTCGGGAGATGTCCCTCATCTCCCGCCCCCCGCCATCTCCCGTCCCTCTCTCACTCCACCGCGATTCTTGTCCACAGTCTCATCACTTCTTGCACTGATTACTGTAATTTACGTTTCCATGGCCTCCTGAATAAATCCCTCCAGAAGCTGCAGCTCCTTCAGATCTCTGCTGCCCGTCTGATCACCCGGACCCCCCCATCTCATCATATCACTCCCATTTTACATGAACTCCACCGGCTTCCAATCAAACAAAGAGTTGCTTTCAAACTACTTCTCATTACCTTCATTGCTCTCCATAACATGGCTCCTTCCTCCATCTCTGACCTTCTCCAACACCAGGCCCGTCTCACCACTATGGGCCACAGGGCATTCAGTCGGTCTGCCCCCCACCTCTGGAACTCCCTCCCTACCTCCCATCTCCGTACCCTGGACTCATTTACTTATTTCAAAACTGGACTCAAAACATTTCTGTTTAGACAATCATACCCACCTAGCCTCCTCACAAAATCCTGTTCTTCCTGGTTTGATACCGGTTTTAGTTTGTCTTTTGTATTTTATATCGTTGTTTTAATGTTTTTGATGTCTGCATACAGTGACCTTGGGTGGTTTGATAATACATTTTATTTAAAAAGTGCCTTATTATTATTATCATTATTATTATTATTATTATTATTACTATTAGCAGTTACGTCTGTGAGTGTTTACGTCTCAACCTCACCTGGAGACGGATACATGAAACTGTTGGTATACATTTTCTCACGGTTTTCAAAACTGTACACACCTCTGAAACTGCTCAAACTTGATTTCTCCACAAACAGACGCACTCACCTCACCTGATGTATCATTCATGTATCAGGCATCATTTAGCAGCACTACCTACGCTGCTAAATCACCTACAAACATATAGAAATTACACTCAACAGTTCCATTTAATTCCTGCTGAATTCATGCAGAATTAAAAAGTAGCTCGTAGACTTGTGAGCTGACAGTCCTGCAGAGGAAAAATAAACACGGTTGGATTATAAACCAGCAGCTAAAACAGCCATCTGCTCACGTACAGCATCCACGTCCACGGCAAGGTTATTATAGTTAACTACAACAAACCAAAAAATTAAAACTGAAATTGAAAAACATTTTCGTGCACTGAAACAAAAACAAAATGACAGTTTTTTAAAAAGCTATAACTAACTGAAACTGTATTGTATCTTTACAAAACTAATTAAAACTTAAATTATTATAAAAACATCCATAGTTTTAGTTTTTGTATTTATTTAATACATCAGCCTTTGGGGCATATGAAAATATTGTGATATTTCAGTGTATTGATATTTTTCCCACGTTTTAAGGTCTGTAAAAAAGAAGTTTTTGAAGAAGAAGTTTTGGGTTTTTTAGACTTTAGAAACAGCGGGCTGATCGGTTAAATAACGGTTAAATATCGGTGGGGTGGCCCATGTCTGACACTCAGTTTTAAGGCCGATATAGGCTGATACTGATCGGGGGCCGATTATATCGTGCATCCCTACTTCCAGACTAATCATCCGTGAAGTAAAGAGCATCCTCACCAGCAGTTCCAAAGCACCAACTGCTACATAAGGATGTGCTAATGGTTGCCTCAGCCTCTCTGGTCACTGTAGTAATAAATGACCATGCAGACTATTTATAACCACTAAGCTGCACACTGTGACGGCGCAGTAAGCTGCCTAACGTGGCCGATGTTAGCCCGCGGCTCTGTGGATGTCAGGAGAAGAGGGAGAAAGGAGATTTAACAAGTCAGAAAGCTTGTTTTCTAACTCAAACTTAGCAGCGGTCCAACATTCAGAACGACTTTAACGACTCACACTGCCTCCTGTTTTCAGGGTAGAATTTCTAAAGTCAGCTTCGAAAGTCCAGACCTTTCATTCACACACACACATCGTGACTTCTGACTTGCTAAAAAACACCACACAGCAAGCACGACAGGTTCTAATCCAAAAACATGGGCCCCCCCTCTGAGAACGAGCCCCCACCAGCATTCGCAGTCAGCGGTGGAAACATCATCAAGGACGACTCAAAGTTCAGTCGGGGGAAACCTTACCCTTCCGGCGAGAGCCTCCCCTGTTCTCCATCCTGAGGAGCTCTGCCCAAAAAGGGGTGGTGGGAAGGAGGGAGGGGTCCTAGCTGTGGTCCCTGGGGAACTCCAGTAACGGGGGTCCGCAGCAGAGATGCTGCCGGTGACGTGCTGAAGTCAGGAATGCTGGCTGCACCGTGTGGATAATGTGAGGATGAGCTATTTCTGTGAGAGTGTGTGTGTGTGTGTGGGTGTGTGTGTGTGTGTGAAACTGGCCGGTGACGCCGATGTCAGCGACATCAGCCATGCATCACACGCCCTCACCCTCCCACCAACAGATCTGCGAGTGCAGACACACACACACCCACACACACCGTCCTAAGCTCCTGATCACACCTCACACAAGTAACCGGCACAGAGGGAGGAGCAGAGGAGGCGAGGGAGCAGAGGAGACGAGGGAGCAGAGGGTGCGAGGCAGCAGAGAAGGAAAGGCAGCAGAGGAGACGAGGGCGCAGAGGAGACGAGGGAGCAGAGGAGACGAGGGAGCAGAGGAGACGAGGGAGCAGAGGAGACGAGGGAGCAGAGGAGACGAGGGAGCAGAGGAGAAGAGGGAGCAGAGAAGACGAGGGCGCAGAGGAGGCGAGGGAGCAGAGGGTGCGAGGCAGCAGAGGAGACGAGGGAGCAGAGGAGGCGAGGGAGCAGAGGAGACGAGGGAGCAGAGGGTGCAAGGCAGCAGAGAAGGAAAGGCAGCAGAGGAGGCGAGGCAGCAGAGGAGGCGAGGCAGCAGAGGAGACGAGGGCGCAGAGGAGACGAGGGAGCAGAGGAGACGAGGGAGCAGAGGAGACGAGGGAGCAGAGAAGACGAGGGCGCAGAGGAGGCAAGGCAGCAGAGGAGGCAAGGCAGCAGAGGAGGCGAGGGAGCAGAGGAGGCGAGGCAGCAGAGAAGGAAAGGCAGCAGAGGAGGCGAGGCAGCAGAGGAGACTAGGGAGCAGAGGAGACAAGGGAGCAGAGGAGACGAGGGCGCAGAGGAGACGAGGGAGCAGAGGAGACGAGGGAGCAGAGGAGACGAGGGCGCAGAGGAGGCAAGGCAGCAGAGGAGGCGAGGCAGCATAGGAGGCGAGGGAGCAGAGGAGACAAGGGCGCAGAGGAGACAAGGGCGCAGAGGAGGCAAGGCAGCAGAGAAGGGCAAGGGAGCAGAGGAGGCGAGGGAGAAGAGGAGGCGAGGCAGCAGGGGAGGCGAGGCAGCATAGGAGGTGAGGGAGCAGAGGAGACAAGGGCGCAGAGGAGACGAGGGCACAGAGGAGGCAAGGCAGCAGAGGAAGCAAGGGAGCAGAGGAGGCGAGGGAGAAGAGGAGGCGAGGCAGCAAAGGAGGAGAGGGAGCAAAGGAGGCGAGGCAGCAGAGGAGAAGAAGGAGCAGAGGAGGCGAGGCAGCAGAGGAGACAAGGGAGCAGAGGAGACGAAGGAGCAGAGGGGACGAGGGGGGAGAGAAGACAGAGGAGATGGGGGAGCAGAGGATACGAGGGAGCAGAGGAGGGGAGGGAGGAGAGGAGGCAAGGGAGCAGAGGAGGGGAGGAAGGAGAGGAGGCAAGGGAGCAGAGGAGGAGAGGGAGGAGAGGAGGCGAGGGAGTTGAGAAGATAAAGGTGAGATAAAGCATTGACAGGACAATCGTAGAACAAGTTGTCTGACTTGAGCTGCTGCTTGAGTGAAGTGAAGCTAACAGTGGAGTGAAGTTAAGCTAACAAAGGAGAGAGATAAGGCTAAGAGAGGAGTGAAGTGAAGCTCCTAGAGGAGTTAGATGAAGCTAAAAGAGGAGTGAGGTGAAGCTAACAGAGGAGTGAGATGAAGCCAACAGAGGAGTGAGGTGAAGCTAACAGAGGAGTGAGATGAAGCCAACAGAGGAGTGAGGTGAAGCTAACAGAGGAGTGAGGTGAAGCTAACAGAGGAGTGAGGTGAAGCCAACACAGAAGTGAGGTGAAGCTAACAGAGGAGTGAGATGAAGCTAACAGAGAAGTGAGATGAAGCTAACAGAGGAGTGACATGGAGCTAACAGAGGAGTGAGGTGAAGCTAACAGAGGAGTAAGGTGAAGCTAACAGAGGAGTGAGGTGAAGCTAACAGAGGAGTGAGGTGAAGCTGGCAGAGAAGAGAGATGAAGCTAGCAGAGGAGAGAGAAAGCTAACAGAGGAGTGAGGTGAAGCTAGCAGAGGAGTGAGGTGAAGCTAACAGAGGAGTAAGGTGAAGCTAACAGAGGAGTAAGGTGAAGCTAACGGAGGAGTAAGGTGAAGCTAACAGAGGAGTAAGGTGAAGCCAACAGAGGGAGTTAGATGAAGCTAAAAGAGGAGTGAGGTGAAGCTAACAGAGGAGTGAGATGGAGCCAACAGAGGAGTGAGGTGAAGCTAACAGAGGAGTGAGATGAAGCCAACAGAGGAGTGAGATGAAGCTAACAGAGGAGTGACATGGAGCTAACAGAGGAGTGAGGTGAAGCTAGCAGAGGAGTGAGGTGAAGCTAACAGAGGAGTGAGGTGAAGCTAACAGAGGAGTGAGGTGAAGCTGGCAGAGGAGAGAGATGAAGCTAGCAGAGGAGAGAGAAAGCTGACAGAGGAGTGAGGTGAAGCTAGCAGAGGAGTGAGGTGAAGCTAACAGAGGAGTGAGGTGAAGCTAACGGAGGAGTGAGATGAAGCTAGCAGAGGAGAGAGAAAGCTAACAGAGGAGTGAAGTGAAGCTTACAGAGGAGTTAGATAAAGCTAAGAGAGGAGTGGGGTGAAGCCAACAGAGGAGGTAGATGAAGCTAACAGAGGAGTGAGGTGAAGCTAACGGAGGAGTGAGATGAAGCTAGCAGAGGAGAGAGAAAGCTAACAGAGGAGTGAAGTGAAGCTTACAGAGGAGTTAGATGAAGCTAAGAGAGGAGTGAGGTGAACCCAACAGAGGAGGTAGATGAAGCTAACAGAGGAGTGAGGTGAAGCTAATAGAGGAGTGAGGTAAAGCTAACAGAGGAGTGAGGTGAAGCTAACGGAGGAGTGAGATGAAGCTAGCAGAGGAGAGAGAAAGCTAACAGAGGAGTGAGGTGAAGCTAGCAGAGGAGTGAGGTGAAGCTAACAGAGGAGTGAGGTGAAGCTAACGGAGGAGTGAGATGAAGCTAGCAGAGGAGAGAGAAAGCTAACAGAGGAGTGAAGTGAAGCTTACAGAGGAGTTAGATAAAGCTAAGAGAGGAGTGAGGTGAAGCCAACAGAGGAGGTAGATGAAGCTAACAGAGGAGTGAGGTGAGGCTAACGGAGGAGTGAGATGAAGCTAGCAGAGGAGAGAGAAAGCTAACAGAGGAGTGAAGTGAAGCTTACAGAGGAGTTCGATGAAGCTAAGAGAGGAGTGAGGTGAAGCCAACAGAGGAGGTAGATGAAGCTAACAGAGGAGTGAGGTGAAGCTAACAGAGGAGTGAGATGAAGCCAACAGAGGAGTGAGGTGAAGCTAACAGAGGAGTGAGGTAAGCTAAAAGAGGAGTGAGGTGAAGCTAAAAGAGGAATGAAGTGAAGCTAACAGAGGAGTGGGATGAAGCTAACAGAGGAGTGAGGTGAAGCTAAAAGAGGAGTGAGGTAAAGCTAACAGAGGAGTGAGGTGAAGCTAACAGAGGAATGAAGAGAAGCTAACAGAGGAGTGGGATGAAGCTAACAGAGGAATGAGGTGAAGCTAACAGAGGACTGAGATGAAGCTAACAGAGGAGTAAGATAAAGCTAACAGAGGAGTGAGGTAGGGCTGGACAATTAATCAAATTTTAATCGTGATTTCAATTTTACCTTTTCACAATCATACAAACACTGTAATCGAAGAAAAACAATTAATCCTGAAGTGAACATACGGGTGGAGTTACAGGGAAGCAAACTGCAGGAGTATAGAACAGGAATGCATGTAGACTTAGTATTTGTTTTTATTGCTATTATTATTTTGAATAATATTCTTATTTTACTCCTTTACTTGTTTCTAATTTATTTTCGGTTAAATTTTTTTTAAAAGTTATATTTCAAGTTGAGTTATGTGGTTCAATAAACACTTTATAAAATCAATGAATAATCGTGTATATTAATCGTGATTTCAATATCAGTCAAAATAATCGTGATTATCATTTTTCCTTAATCGTCCAGCCCTAGAGTGAGGTGAAGCTAACAGAGGTGTGAGATGAAGCTAACAGAGAAGTGAGAAGAAGCTAACAGAGGAGTGAGGTGAAGCTAACAGAGGAGTGAAGTTAAGCTAACAAAGGAGAGAGATAAGGCTAAGAGAGGAGTGAAGTGAAGCTCCTAGAGGAGTTAGATGAAGCTAAAAGAGGAGTGAGGTGAAGCTAACAGAGGAGTGAGATGAAGCCAACAGAGGAGTGAGGTGAAGCTAACAGAGGAGTGAGATGAAGCCAACAGAGGAGTGAGGTGAAGCTAACAGAGGAGTGAGGTGAAGCTAACAGAGGAGTGAGGTGAAGCCAACAGAGAAGTGAGGTGAAGCTAACAGAGGAGTGAGATGAAGCTAACAGAGAAGTGAGATGAAGCTAACAGAGGAGTGACATGGAGCTAACAGAGGAGTGAGGTGAAGCTAACAGAGGAGTAAGGTGAAGCTAACAGAGGAGGGAGGTGAAGCTAACAGAGGAGTGAGGTGAAGCTGGCAGAGAAGAGAGATGAAGCTAGCAGAGGAGAGAGAAAGCTAACAGAGGGAGTGAGGTGAAGCTAGCAGAGGAGTGAGGTGAAGCTGACAGAGGAGTAAGGTGAAGCTAACAGAGGAGTAAGGTGAAGCTAACGGAGGAGTGAGATGAAGCTAGCAGAGGAGAGAGAAAGCTAACAGAGGAGTGAAGTGAAGCTTACAGAGGAGTTAGATAAAGCTAAGAGAGGAGTGAGGTGAAGCCAACAGAGGAGGTAGATGAAGCTAACAGAGGAGTGAGGTGAAGCTAACGGAGGAGCGACATGAAGCTAGCAGAGGAGAGAGAAAGCTAACAGAGGAGTGAGGGTGAAGCCAACAGAGGAGTGAAGTGAAGCTAACAGTGGAGTGAAGTTAAGCTAACAAAGGAGAGAGATAAGGCTAAGAGAGGAGTGAAGTGAAGCTCCTAGAGGAGTTAGATGAAGCTAAAAGAGGAGTGAGGTGAAGCTAACAGAGGAGTGAGATGGAGCCAACAGAGGAGTGAGGTGAAGCTAACAGAGGAGTGAGATGAAGCCAACAGAGGAGTGAGATGAAGCTAACAGAGGAGTGACATGGAGCTAACAGAGGAGTGAGGTGAAGCTAGCAGAGGAGTGAGGTGAAGCTAACAGAGGAGTGAGGTGAAGCTAACAGAGGAGTAAGGTGAAGGTGGCAGAGGAGAGAGATGAAGCTAGCAGAGGAGAGAGAAAGCTAACAGAGGAGTGAGGTGAAGCTAGCAGAGGAGTGAGGTGAAGCTAACAGAGGAGTGAGGTGAAGCTAACGGAGGAGTGAGATGAAGCTAGCAGAGGAGAGAGAAAGCTAACAGAGGAGTGAAGTGAAGCTTACAGAGGAGTTAGATAAAGCTAAGAGAGGAGTGGGGTGAAGCCAACAGAGGAGGTAGATGAAGCTAACAGAGGAGTGAGGTGAAGCTAACGGAGGAGTGAGATGAAGCTAGCAGAGGAGAGAGAAAGCTAACAGAGGAGTGAAGTGAAGCTTACAGAAGAGTTAGATGAAGCTAAGAGAGGAGTGAGGTGAACCCAACAGAGGAGGTAGATGAAGCTAACAGAGGAGTGAGGTGAAGCTAACAGAGGAGTGAGGTAAAGCTAACAGAGGAGTGAGGTGAAGCTAACGGAGGAGTGAGATGAAGCTAGCAGAGGAGAGAGAAAGCTAACAGAGGAGTGAGGTGAAGCTAGCAGAGGAGTGAGGTGAAGCTAACAGAGGAGTGAGGTGAAGCTAACGGAGGAGTGAGATGAAGCTAGCAGAGGAGAGAGAAAGCTAACAGAGGAGTGAAGTGAAGCTTACAGAGGAGTTAGATAAAGCTAAGAGAGGAGTGAGGTGAAGCCAACAGAGGAGGTAGATGAAGCTAACAGAGGAGTGAGGTGAGGCTAACGGAGGAGTGAGATGAAGCTAGCAGAGGAGAGAGAAAGCTAACAGAGGAGTGAAGTGAAGCTTACAGAGGAGTTCGATGAAGCTAAGAGAGGAGTGAGGTGAAGCCAACAGAGGAGGTAGATGAAGCTAACAGAGGAGTGAGGTGAAGCTAACAGAGGAGTGAGATGAAGCCAACAGAGGAGTGAGGTGAAGCTAACAGAGGAGTGAGGTAAGCTAAAAGAGGAGTGAGATGAAGCTAGCAGAGGACTGAGATGAAGCTAGCAGAGGACTGAGGTGAAGCTAACAGAGGAGCGAGATGAAGCTAACAGAGGAGAGAGATGGAGTCAACAGAGGAGTGAGATGAAGCTGGCAGAGGACTGAGATGAAGCTAGCAGAGGACTCAGGTGAAGCTAACGGAGTAGTGAGATGAAGCTAACAGAGGAGTGAGGTGAAGCTAGCAGAGGAGTGAGATGAAGCTAGCAGAGGACTGAGGTGAAGCTAACGGAGGAGTGAGATGAAGCTAACAGAGGAGTGAGGTGAAGCTAGCAGAGGACTGAGATGAAGCCAACAGAGGAGTGAGGTGAAGCTAACAGAGGAGTGAAGTGATGCTCATGGAGGAGTGAGGTGAAGCTGACGGAGGAGTGAGGTGATGCTGACGGAGGAGTGAGGTGATGCTGACGGAGGAGTGAGGTGATGCTGACGGAGGAGTGAGGTGAAGCTGACGGAGGAGTGAGGTGATGCTGACGGAGGAGTGAGGTGAAGCTGACGGAGGAGTGAGGTGATGCTGACGGAAGAGTGAGATGAAGCTAACAGAGGAGTGAAGTGATGCAGACGGAGGAGTGAAGTGAAGCTGACGGAGGAGTGAGGTGAAGCTAACAGAGGAGTGAAGTGATGCTGACGGAGGAGTGAAGTGAAGCTGACGGAGGAGTGAGGTGATGCTGACGGATGAGTGAGATGAAGCTAACAGAGGAGTGAAGTGATGCTGACGGAGGAGTGAAGTGATGCTGACGGAGGAGTGAGGTGATGCTGACGGAGGAGTGAGATGAAGCTAACAGAGGAGTGAAGTGATGCTGACGGAGGAGTGAGGTGATGCTGACGGAGGAGTGAGATGAAGCTAACAGAGGAGTGAAGTGATGCTGACGGAGGAGTGAAGTGATGCTAACGGGGGAGTGAGGTGAAGCTAACAGAGGAGTGAAGTGATGCTGACGGAGGAGTGAAGTGAAGCTGACGGAGGAGTGAGGTGATGCTGACGGATGAGTGAGATGAAGCTAACAGAGGAGTGAAGTGATGCTGACGGAGGAGTGAGATGAAGCTAACAGAGGAATGAAGTGATGCTGACGGAGGAGTGAAGTGATGCTAACGGGGGAGTGAGGTTAAAGCTGCAGGTGGAGGAACAGCAGCGACAGGTGGAGCAAAGGAGGATGCAGCATTCAGCATCGGATCTGCTCCAGCTGCAGGAGAGTAAACGGCCGACCTCCACGGCTCTACACAACAATGGATGACATCACCCTGATGAACTCTGCCGTCTTCTACTTGGCAGCCGTGTAATCTGTTCATCTAGGAGCACGCGAAGTGGGAACTAATCACTTAACCAGATTAGGCTAATCCTGGACTTTTTATAAAACAAGACGCTCCATCCAAGCTCAGGAAGTCGAGGAGGAG
Organism: Atherinomorus stipes; assembly: GCA_023101725.1. Classification (NCBI taxonomy): domain Eukaryota; kingdom Metazoa; phylum Chordata; class Actinopteri; order Atheriniformes; family Atherinidae; genus Atherinomorus; species Atherinomorus stipes. The sequence goes on along the minus strand of JALJCO010012222.1, from coordinate 34,477 downwards.
ATGGCTTTAAAGTCAGCACACCGAGTGCAGCTGGCTTCCTTTTCTGTCCTCTGACCACGAGTCCACCAGGAGGACGTCCTGAGACATGCTGGTCCTCCAGGACTCCTGCATGCAGATCAAATTAGATGGATGAAATTCTTCTCGGATCCCAGAGGGAAAGCCTGGTACACGCTCCAGACACCCCCTCCCACAAGCCTCTGCTGGACGACCCGTACAGAAAATGAATGAATCAATATGTCTTTTTATCTGAACGGAATGATAATGATACATAACTGTAGATATAACGTAGATAATAAATACAGATAATCAGACTGGTGACCTGTCCAGGTGCACCTGCCTCTCGCCTGATAATGGCTGGGACAGACTCCAGCAACCCTGAACTGGATAAGCGGTACAGAAAATAAATGAATGAATGATCCATCTATACATCTCTATAAATCATGGACATATGAAATAAAAAATACTTAAGCTACCCCAGAGGGAAATTTTAATGTTGTAGAAGAACATAACTAACATGAATAACAAAATAATATTATAGAATAAAATACTTAGAAAATAGGCACTAATAAATGTGTAAATAATAAAGACTTCTAATAACGTAATAGATGTCTATATAGTCCTTTATGCCAACTAAATAAAAAGGAAAAAAAAATAGTTATATTAGTGGTTTACTGCAATGTTGTATATTTCATAGTATAAACTACTACTACTACTACTACTACTACTACTAATATAATAATAATAATAATAATAATAATACAAAATAGATAAATAACAGCATAAACATGTGGATAATGAAGATATACAGTATAAAATTATTCATACATTCATATTCATACATTAAAAAAGAGGCTAAATTCACAATAGTGATTTAAATAACAGGAGACTTCAAAATGTAATCATAAATAAAAAAAAAAATACAAAATTATAATAGTGAAATAAATTAAATAAAATTGTGCTTTTGTAATGTGGTTGGATGAAATATAACAAAAACAAAACTGTCCCAAACACATGAGAGCAGCGGTTCTGAACCTTTTTCATGATGGGCCCAAGTTTTCAGTCCAAACTGGTCCAGGGTCTGTTCATATTTAAGACCAGGGGCGTCTCAAGCCTTTGAGGACAACCTGGGCTTACGGTGTGTTCAGACCAAACGCGCCAATTTTGAACTTTCACAATTCAAAATCAATGTCATGATTTTTTATTTATTATTACTTTTGTCAATTCCAACTCATTTCACTGACAGCTGATTTTTTTCTTTCTTTAATTTGAGGGTAGGAATAATTTTGAGGACGACTGCATCTTTAGAGATCAGACTGATTAAACTTTCTTTCCTTTTCTTTCTTTTTTTAATAGAAGCAGCTCCTGAAAATGTAAAATCAAGAAAAAGACATGCATCTTGTTCACTTCAGAAACTGTCTCAAGCAGTTTGAATCCAGGTTTCATCAGGGGACAAAAGCCAACATCTGTTGCCAGTTTCACTGAACCGACAGATGTGTGAAGGCAGAGCTTAAAGAGGGGCTATCAAATCGCAGAGTAAGAGGGATTTAGCAGAATCCAGCTCCACTCGGCTTGACGTCACATGGGTGCTGTGATAGTTATTACGAACTGTTTTTACTCTGTGTATTTGTGTGTCATCAGGGTCAACGTCAGTCCTGGATGCATCTTCTGCAGAATCAGCCTCAGAAACAACGCTGTGACAAATGTCTGTCTGTACAAGGGGCGATAGTGAAACGTGAGATTAAAAGCAGGCCTCCGGACGTGGTGGCAAGGCATCGATGAAAACTGGTGCAGTCAAATAACTGCTGGCAGATTACATGTTAACATGTCATTTTATTCTACAACTGAACTGAAACATCAGCGCTTCAGCAGCCAAATCAACACTGTATATGAGTGTAATAATGTCATTAATAAATACAGTCGTCCTCAAAATTATTCATACCTGCCAATAAAAAAGAGGCTAAATTCATAATAGTAATTCAAATAGCAAGAGACTTTAAAAAGCAATAATAAATAAAAATGTACAATATTATAATTCAGTGATATAAAATGTTGCCCCCCCCCCCCTCCATTAAAGACAGAAAAAAAAATCAGCTGTCACTGAAATAAGCTGAAATAGACAAAAGAACTAATACAAAAAACTTTTACGAAAATCATGACATTGATTTTGAGTTGTGGTTCAACATAAATAATCGAAACAAAAAACAAGCATGATGGAGCTCCTGAACTACAATTTGAACAATCGCTGTAATCAAGTGTTTTATGTAACGTCCAATCAGACGTCTGCACCTGTATTTTCATTATTGTCATTATCATTCTTTTAAACCACAATTTAAAATCAATGTTTTATTTCACCAAATCATAATTTATTTGAATTTATTTGAATTACTGTCGTGAATTCAGCCTTTTCTTTAATGGGAGCGGATGTAAGCTTTCAAGCTCAACTGTATTTGTAGTAGTAAACTGTCTTAGTACATTTTTACTCAGAGAAAAGAGCGTTCCGACTTCAGGAGAAACAGATCAGGGGTGTCATTTATAAACGTTGCATATGCACAAATCACAACTTTTTCCACGCAAAAGTTGTGATTTATAAAAAGCAAACTTGACAGGAAAATGTGCGATTAGAAAAATATACTTGGTAAGATTTGAGTTTTTGCAGAGTTCAGTGGGGGATGCAGATTGCTCCCACACTGCAGCTTTAAACTCGCCACTCTCCTCTCCTCCACATGCAGTATTTGCTCACGTCGTCATGGACGGGATTTGCCTGCTGCAGTGTGTTTGCTACGGGCACTAAAACCTGCTGTTTCCTCTACTGTCGTCTCCAGAGAAGACAACATACCAAGATGACTCATGTCCCATCTAGTGGTACAAACTGGTGCTGCAGGGACACCCAGCCCAGCCTGACAGGACAGTTTCCCAGCTGTAAAGTACAAAGCAGGTTTGTTTATGACTGAAATATCAAAGTCACAATGACATGAATCAACTCACATTGTTCAGAAATTAAACTGAATGAAAACAGATTCCATGTAAGCAGAAATCACTCGTGAACACTGGCCTTCATCAGGATGTGAGGATGATGAAAGCCCGACATCAGAGTCAGCTACCGCAGGCAGAGAAGGATCAGATAGTGAGGAAATAGACGGCCACTGAGACGTGCACGCTTTCTGGTTAAGAGCTTATCAGAGACACCATGTTGAGGACAGGCAACTGGTCAGGATGAGATCACTGAACTGGAAACAGAACGCACCAGTCTCACGGGGCAGGACGGCCTGCCTGCTGCAGCAGAAACCAGAGCCGCCACACCAAGTTTCTGCCTGGGTTATACTGCCGGACAGCTACTCGTCTCTGGTATGATGGTAAATACTCATCCCGGCCAAGCATCGGAGGAAACATCAGCTCCCGACTTAAAGGAGAACTTTCTTTTTTTCAGCCTGGACCTTATTTCCGGACCTGGAGTTTATACGTGCATTTACTCACCCGTAACATTTCTGGATCACTTTGACTCCTTTGGAAGATCTTACATCGAGTCATTTTTCAGCCTGCATCCATATAACGGCAGAGGGGGCGGAGTCCTAACCCTGGGAACATTTTTTCTAAAAATATCATTAACTATTATCAATAATTGATAAATTATAGTAATTAAGTACTATAGTAATTAATTCATTATTATAAGGGATGCACGATCTAATCGCCCCTCTATTGGTTTCAGCCTATATCGGTCTTAAAACTGAGTATCTGACATCGGCCACCCCACCGATATTTAACCGATATTTAACTGATCAACCCGCTGTTTCTAAAGTCTAAAACCCCCCAAACCTTCTTCTTCTTCTTCTTAAAAAACTTATTTTTTTACAGACAATAAAACTTCTAAAGACTAGGTGTGGGAAAAAATATCAATACACTGAAATATCGCAGAATTTTCATATGCTGATATCATATTGACACTTAAAAATGCAGTATTGATCTATTTTAATAACGCAATTTTGTGATATTTTACTGCTCTGTTATGAAATCTTGCAAGAATTCATGAAATACCATGAGGTTTTATAACAGAACGATGAAATCTCACGAGATTTTTGTAAGAAAAATAGATTGAAAACGCGTTTTTTAAATGTGGATTTTATATTGGCATCTGACAATATCCTGATATTTCAATGTATCGACATTTTTCCCACCACTATTTATCAAAGTGTTTGAAACGGATAACAAAACTGTTTTTTGCAAGACTGCTTATTTTTTTCAGTTTTAATATCGGTATTGTTATCGGTTATCACCCACGGTTATCAGCCACACGAGTTTTAAAATATCTGCATATCGGATATCATTTTTTTTACCTAAAAAAAAATCCTTCCAACCACCTTCCCACTCCCCCCTATCTCAATCCTCTTCTTAAAAATTATAAAAAACCGGATAAAGTTAGGGCGACGTGACAAATTATGAACCTAGATTTCAAGATGGGCTGACGTGTCATTCACAGACAGGAGGCTGCATATCAGACAGGAGGGGAGGGGTTTGACACAGGGGGACCTATTTAAGCATGAGAGAAAAACAGGAAGGGAGGGTGGGTCCGGAAGACGACAGACAGCTGAGCAGGCCGAACTTCGTTACTGACCGCTGAGACACGTACAGGTTTGACGACACAGTCCTCTGCCGTAGTTTGCCAGTTATATTGTAATAAACGTGTAACCTTAAGAGACGCGTCTGTGGTTCTTCACCGCCGCCTCCCGGTCTCTGCTCAGTCTCAGCTGACCGGCTGACCAACGAAGTGCCTGACTAAAAACAACACGCTGCTGAAATCCATAATTCAGGTCTGTACTCTGACTCAAAAGACAACATTAGCTTCTCTCATCATTATTCCTAAACGAGAAGCACTTCTGATCAGTTACCAGATGGGCTAACAACGACAACGTTATGACATCATTGTGACTAAACAGGACAGCATTTAAAGGTGCCATGACATCAAATGTCCCTCTTCTGGAGGTTTTGGGTGTATAATCTGATCCGTTGTGCACTGATGAGGCCATGTGAATGTCAGAGTGAGAATCAAAGTTCCTGTTTATGGTCTGTCAGCTTTGTTTCTCTGTTCAGAAACGGTCGACGCTCATCATTCCATGTAGCTTTAGCATGCTACGTAATTCAATTGCTCCAATTAGAGCACACTATTAAGCAAACAGTCAAACAAAGTTAGAATAATGCTGGTGGTATTTGAAATATCCGAGAACTTGTCCAGCCATGTATGCCACCCAGACCAGTGCTGTGTCCCAAATTGCCTACTTGCGTACTCAATAATCAAAAGTTTGGGTATACTGCATCAAAATGAAGAACAGTATTAGGGATGGGTACCGAAATCGGTACTTTTACTGGTACCTACCGAACTCCGTCGGTACTACCGGGTACCGATTCACGTAAAATCAAACGGTACCATGTTTCGGTACCTAAATGCATCCTTTAATGTGAGGTAGTGGAAGAGTTTGTTATTTCTGTGCCGCACGTGAACGTTGCATGGCAGCATGACATCAGCAGCAGCGGCCGCGTGTTCAGTCAGAAGCTTTCCTGCTTCACTTCTCTAAAACATCAAGTTCGCTGCAATATTTGTGATGCCAGCGGCGGGAACACGTCTGATCTGAGGAAGCAGCTGATTAAACACAATATTCTTTTCAAAGCTCCGTTCCCGACGCGTCCGCAGCCCGCAGAAAAAAGAGGGAGAAGTCCGTCAGCGCCTTGGCGGCTGAACAGATGTAATCGGGGGCAGATAATAACCAGCAGGTTCACAAACTGCCGTTCAACAACTTAATACGATGTGAATATTTACTGAGTTTACATCAACCAAGACAGTAAACCAGTTCTGGGGCGACGCGCATGTCACATCTCTCCCTCCCTCCCTCTGTCGCGTCCCACATCTTTATTAAACTCTTCATCACAGCGGAGTTTCTGCACGCGAGTGCACCAGCCACCATACTTACATCTGATAAATAAGAGTCTGCGTCTCTGAAACAGCTTGTATGGTTTAACCAGCACGGCAGAAACTGTCTGCACCAAGTTAGTAACCTGATCCCTGCAGCAGGATTACAGCCTCCAGACCTGCGCAAAACGCCGCCACAAAATCAGTTTAGTGTCGGAGAATATTCCGTCCTTTTTCACATTAAATTATTCTGTCATTATTTTGTCTGGAACAAACTCCCAGAAAGTCTCAGATCAGCTGAAACACTTGTTCTCAGCTGCATTTACATAGATTTTACTCTAAAGTTCAAATCTGCACGGCTCTATGCTCTCTCTTTTTAATCTTAAATATTTTTAATGTTTATCATTTTAAAATCATACTTGTACTTTTTTGTTCTTAATCATTTTCCCTTTTACACCCCGCTGCATTGCTTATGGTTTATCTAAAGCACTTTGAATTTTCCTGTAGGCTACATGAAATGTGCTGTATAAAAAATCTTGCCTTGCCCTTAAGTTTCCCTGTTACCAGACGCTCTGACATCACAGAGAAACAGCTGGATTTTGCTGTAATACATTATTTAAAAATTCTATGTTGAGAATGAGAAATAAATCTGTTATTGCCATATGAACACATAAAAGTACCGAAAACTGGTACCGTTTGGTACCGGTACCGATTCGCAGGTACCGAAAGTTGGTACCGTATCGATTCAAATGTGAAAGGTACCCATCCCTAAACAGTATGCATAGTATGTAAAAAATTCAGTATGCAGAAGGACCTGGATGCAAGCCCGGATTAAGGAAGCAGGGGCCCCTGGGCACAAAGTCTTGAAGGGCTCACGCTCATCTGGACCAATCAGGCTGGACTTTGAGGGTCATGTCATTTGATTTCTAAAGTGCTTTTAATACGATTGTTCCAGTATGTGAGAAGCTCCATCAGTTCCAGGTGGATTCCTCCTCCACCACCTGGATCTCTGACCAGCTACCAAACAGACCACAGTGTGTCTGAGATGGAGCTCAGCAGCACTGGAGCACCACAAGGCACTGTACTCTCACCATTTCTGCTCAGTCACTCGGTGAGAAGGTGCAGACACAATCAGCTCATCTTCAACACAAACAACATGAGAGATGGTCGTTGACTTCAGGAAGAACTGGACTCATTTATTTTCTATAAATTCTATAACTCAGCAATGCTAGCTTCATGGATAAGCTTTCACCTGATAAAGTTCTCTGTTTTATCTTAGTCATCATGACAGCCACGAACTCACCAGGAGGACGGACTGAGCTGCTCAGAGCTGAATGAACTTCTGTATGTGCGGATCGCAACCGTATATCCGAGCTAAACCGCCACAACAAACTTCCAGAAAGACGCCATTATTTACAACACTTCTCTTTCTCACTGCTGCACAACTGAACACAGCGCAGACACCGGTGTCTTTACCGTAATGTGCTGCATATCAGCGCAAAGCTGCGCTTCTCAGCTTGCAGAAACTGTTAAAATTACACCAATAGCATAAGCGGTCGAAGAGTTACGGTAACTCTAAGAACGTTAGCTCACATACCATTTGTTATTTCGCTAGCAACATTCAGTTAAAAAGGCGCTGCTACAGACGGCCAGACCGAGAGGTGGCGGTGGGTCCGCTTTCATGAGATCGCCTCCAGTCGACCAGTCTAGCTGCAAACTCTCCACTGAGAGGGCCACTGCTATGTAGTAATTCATGGCCGGTTAGTCTTCTGGGGCCCCCTACTGGCTGGATGACCGATGCATTTCCATGTATTCCTGCCACGTGGGCCCCTGGGCCTGTGCCCAGAATGCCCATTGGATAATCCGGTCTTGCCCGGATGACGTACTCAAACCCGCCAAGATTTTGAGAAGGTGACTGTGGACACTCACCGCACTCCCTCGTCCTGAATTCAGGTCAGTAGGTGGCGGTAATGCTCCCTGAGATGGGCAACAAACTGCCAAAGAACCCAAGAGAAGAAGAAGAAGAAGAAGAAGAAGAAGAAGAAGAAACTCACCGCACTCATCACAAGCGGAAAAATGTCAGCTTTAACAGCCTCAGCTGTGCAGCTTCAGCCAATAGCAGGAGGACATCGATTTGCTGGCGCCGATTTCGGCGTAAGGCTTCACGAAGGACGTTCATGTTTTCATGATGAGAAATGAGACTCAAAGGTGAAAAGCGCCGGCAGAAGATGGCGGCAGTGCGCCGTGGCTGTAAGCCGATCAGACATTTCTGTAGAAGAAGAAGTCGACATCGCGCTTTCATTTCCGGTGAGTACTCCACACGGGAGTACGAGATCTGGGACAGCACTGCGAACTTTAAAATCACGTACCGAGCCACTGACTACAGAGTATGGTTAGTTACTCAGTTTGGGATTTTGAATATTGCGTATGGAAGATCTGGGACGCAGCACCGGATAGCACTTTATTTTACATTTTTTCATACATTACTGATATTGTTTCTTTATTTTGATATGCTCTTTTCTACATGGCCCAGCCCTGAGTGGAGGTAAAGAATCTGACTTACACTGATAGTTTTTACTTTGGCATCGATGAAAGTATCAACACTTTGCAACGTTGCCAACACAAACACACAGCAGAAAGTTGTGCAACAATGCAGGGTAAACTTGGAAAAAGCTGAAGTATAAATAACCCAAAACTGGGCTTCCAAAGCATTCCCAAAGGCCTGTCAGAGTCCAAATGAAAACCAGAGCAAGGTTTGTACATGAGCATCGAGAGCAGGGGTCTGCAACCTGCGGCTCCAGAGCCACAAGGGGCTCTTTGGACCTTCCACAATGGCTCAATAACACTGACTAAGAATTATAAAAGAACCGAGTAAGATTTAAAAATATACAAAACAAATGTGGGTTTTTAGCAGTTTTCTCGTCTCATTAGCTTGGAAGTTCTGGGCTTCTCCTGCAACACAGTCTCAAAAGAGCAAAATCCCATAAAGGATAATAAAACCATCTTTTTTAAGTTTTTATGTTTTGTTTTGTAGAAAAAAAAAAGTGTAAGAAAAAAAGTCAGAATTTTAACTTTTTTCCAAAATATCAAAGTAAACTTTCAGGATTTTTTTTTCTTCATTTCTGAAAAAAGTCAGAATTCTGACTTTTTTTCTATTTTAAATATTAAAAATTTATTTTAATATTTTGAGAAAAAGTTTACTTTTTTTGTGTTTTAAAAAAAGATTATTTTAATATTTTGAAAAAGGTTAGAATTCTGACTTGTTCCCAAAATATTAAAATAAATTTTCAGGATGTTTTTTTTTTTATTTATGAAAAAATCTGTATTCTGTATTCTGTTTTAATGTCCAGAACATTAAAACCAATTTTTGGTATTTTTTACCCTAATATCTGAAGAAAGTCAGAATACTCAGAAATTGAAAAAAAGAAAAATAAATAAATAAATTCCTGAATTTTTTTTTTTCTTTTGACTTTCTTCTGAGAATTTTTTTTACTTTTTCTTCAGTGGCCCTTATCCTCTTCCACAGTTTTGTTTTTTAAAACCTGAAAGTCTAAATAAAACTGTGTTTCTTTAAAAACGGCAACAAATTTCATAAATTTAGTGTGTATCAAAATTCTAAGTTGTTTTTTGAAAAAAGGCCATGAAATATTTGCTGCTCTAGACCACCATTATTTAACAGGGTTGAGGCAAAAATGTCTCTTTGGACTGTAAAGGTTGCAGACCCCTGATTTAGAGTATCAGGATTAACGAGCCGGCAGAGAAAGTTACAGAAGACAAGAAATCTGTCAAAAAGGGAAAGAAAGAGGAAGTCAAATACAGAGCCACATGGAGACAAAGCTCTAAACAGAACCAGACCTGCCCTGGAAACAAGCAGGAAACACATGACCAGGACAGACGGACAAAAACCCCAGTGACTGGTCCAGTTGTACCAGTTTAGTTTAACCGTGAGAGACCAGCCTTCACCAACACCAGCATTACTCTCCTGAAGCCAGAATGTTGTGCACATGTGACGTTTATTCTTAAATTAGTCTCCGTCTGACTTGTAAAACCCGTGCAGTGGAACAGGCACTGCTTTTCCAGCACATACGCAGAATGAGCATTTTTGAGGTATAATATTCACTCGTTTTCAGTCCGACACCCTCCACCTCCCACGGTATATTTGTTGATTATGTAAACTGTTTTCCTGGCGTCCCACTCCACCCAGTCCCACAAAGACTGCTCACGCCACTCAGAGACGCCGTGCAACTCTGTATGCAGCAGGGAGAGGATCTGCTCACGCTTCCACGTACAGTTAGGGCCGCACCATATTGGATTTTGGCCAATATGACAATATTCCAAAACTCATGTGGCCAATAACCGATATCGATACCGATATTAAAGCTGAAAAAATAAGCAGTCATTTCAAATAGCAGTTTTGTTATTCATTTCCCACACTTTGATAAATAGGGGTGGGAAAAAATATCGATACACTGAAATATCGCAATATTTTCATATGCCAATATCAAATCGATATTTAAATATGTGGCATCGATCTATTTTACCAACGAAATCTTGCGAGATTTCATCGTTCTGTTACAAAATCTCACAATATTTCAGGAGTTCTCCCGAGATTTCATTAGTAAAATAGATGGATACCGTGTTTTTAAATGTCAATATCATATCAACATATATAAATATTGCAAAATGTTTGTGAATTCTCGTGAGATTTCATAACGGAATGATGAAATATTGCAAGATTTCATAACGGAACGATGAAATATCATGAGATTTCATTAGTAAAATAGACCGATACTGCGTTTTTAAATGTCAATATGACATCAACATATGAAAATATCTCAAAATGTTCATGAGTTCTCACAAGACTTCGTAACGGAACGATGACATATGACAAGATTTCAGAAGTAAAATACTCATACTGCGTTTTAAAATGTCAACATGCTATCAGGGTATGAAAATATTGCGATATTTCAGTGTATTGATATTTTTTTCCCACCCCTAGTCTTTAGAAGTTTTAAAGTCTGTAAAAAAAAAGAAGTTTTTGAACAAGACGAGGAAGTTTTTTTTTTCTTTTTTAGACTTTAGAAACAGCAGGCTGATCGGTTAAATATCGGTGGGGTGGCCGATGTTCGATACTCAGTTTTAAGGCCGATACTGATAGGGGGCCAATTATATTGTTTTATGATGTTGGTGATCAAAGTGATGTCGGATAAAACAATATAACGATATAAAACGATATGATACAGTTTATTTCTGCAGTAAACATTTTCATGTCTGCTGTAAACATGTTTATTTCTACTGTAAACATGTTAGTTTTTGCTGTAAACATGTTTATTTCTACTGTTAACATGTTTGTTTTTGTTGTAAACGTGTATTTCTTTTGTAAACATGTTTATTCCTGCTGTAAACATGTTTATATCTGCTGTAGACATGTTTATTTCTACTGTAAACATGTTTTTTTTGCTGTAAACATGTTTATTTCTCCTGTAAACATGTTTGTTTTTGCTGTAAACGTGTATTTCTTTTGTAAACATGTTTATTCCTGCTGTAAACATTTTTATATCTGCTGTAGACATGTTTATTTCTACTGTAAACATGTTTTTTTGCTGTAAACATGTTTATTTCTACTGTAAACATGTTTGTTTTTACTAAACATGTTTAATTCTACTGTAAACATGTTAGTTTTTGCTGTAAACATGTTTATTTCTCCTGTAAACATGTTTGTTTTTGCTGTAAACATGTATTTCTTTGGCAAACATGTTTATTTCTGCTGTAAACATGTTTGTTTTTGCTGTAGACATGTTTGTTTTTGCTGTAAACGTGTATTTTTTGTAAACATGTTTATTTCTCCTGTAAACATGTTTGTTTTTGCTGTAAACATGTATTTCTTTTGCAAGCATGTTTATTTCTACTGTAAACATGTTAGTTTTTGCTGTAAACATGTTTATTTCTCCTGTAAACATGTTTGTTTTTGTTGTAAACGTGTATTTCTTTTGTAAACATGTTTATTCCTGCTGTAAACATTTTTATATCTGCTGTAAACATGTTTATTTCTACTGTAAACATGTTTTTTTGCTGTAAACATGTTTGTTTTTGCTGTAAACATGTTTGTTTTTGCTGTAAACATGTTTAATTCTACTGTAAACATGTTAGTTTTTGCTGTAAACATGTTTATTTCTCCTGTAAACATGTTTGTTTTTGCTGTAAACATCTATTTCTTTTGCAAACATGTTTATTCCTGCTGAAAACATTTTTATATCTGCTGTAAACATGTTTATTTCTCTGTAAACATGTTTTTTTGCTGTAAACATGTTTGTTTTTGCTGTAAACATGTTTAATTCTACTGTAAACATGTTAGTTTTTTCTGTAAACATGTTTATTTCTCCTGTAAACATGTTTGTTTTTGCTTAAACATCTATTTCTTTTGCAAACATGGTATTTCTTTTGTAAACATTTTTATATCTGCTGTAAACATGTTTATTTTTACTGTAAACATGTTTTTCTTTTGCAAACATGTTTGTTTCTGCTGTAAACATGTTTGTTTTTGCTGTAAACATGTTTAATTCTACTGTAAACATGTTAGTTTTTGCTGTAAACATGTTTATTTCTCCTGTAAACATGTTTGTTTTTGCTGTAAACATGTGTTTCTTTTGCAAACATGTTTATTTCTCCTGTAAACATGTTTGTTTTTGCTGTAAACATGTTTGTTCTTGCTGTAAAGGTGTATTTTTTTTGTAAACATGTTTATTTCTGCTGTAAAGTTGGTCTTCCTAACATGGGGGTCTCTGGGGATTTGCTCTGTTCTGCAGCCCCTAGTGGATGAAGGAAGAACTTCAGATATTCACTGAGCTTCACAGTTGGCCACTGCAGGTTGCCACTTGATCTTTCATTATACTAATTTGGGAGTCAAACGCAGTATCGGCCCCAAATACCAGCAGGTTGTATCGACCATCGGCTGAAGTTGATGACAAAATATCGGTATCAGCCCTAAAAAACCTGTATCAATCCATCCCTAGTTCAGACTGAGATGAAGAGTAACTTCAGATGAAATATCAACTTTCAAGCTCATTAAAATTGGATAAAGTGAGTTTTGCCTCATTGACTTCATAAATATTCATGTCAGACGTGTTTCATTAAATTGTCGCTTGTATCCTGAAGCCAGCCGGAGAACAAAGCTGTGTCAGACAGCGTTTACCCGAGTCCACGCTACGTTGTGCTGGTCGCAGCACCGTATGGAAACATGTTTCAGACCAGGTCTTATCATCAGTCTTTGACCTGCTATGTAAAGTTATGTTGCCAGGGTCAGGAATGCATCTCATTCCTCAGAACAGCCCATAACCACGCTTTCATTTCAGTTAAATGGTTGTGTTTATGTCACAGAGGCCTGTCAGGGTCACATTTTCTTCTTTTATTTTGTCTTCGCATGTCAGACCTTCCAGATGGGAAGAGGGTGGGCTCTCCCTCTTCCATAACTGTAAACAGGGGGAGAGGAGGACAAAGAGGAAATTCATGGGTCAACGAGGGAAAAAACTGGAGTCCACTGCATTACGGGATGGGGGTGGGGTCTTACCTCCCCCCACTCAGCCAACGGGAAGCAAGCCAGCAGGATAATCAATACCAGCGATTCCTGTCTGACTCAGTCCTCCCTGACATCAGCGCATGACCCATCAGTATTACGTTATCATGGATCCTCCAAGAAAAGCACATGATCCTCAAGCTCCATGTCTGCAGGTGTCTTCAATAAAAAGCAGGCCGCTTAGATCAGATCAGGGGTCTGCAACCTTCACTGTCCAAAGAGACATTTTTGCCTCAACCCGGTTAAATAAAACAGTAGTCGTCCAGAGAAGCAAATATTTAATGGCCTTTTTTCAAAAAACAACTTAGAATTTTCATAAACACTAACTTTATGAAATTTGTAGCCATTTTTGAAGAACCACAGTTTTATTTAGACTTTCAGGTTTTAAAAAACAAAACTATAAAAGAGGGTTCGGGCCACTGAAGAAAAAAAGTAAAATAAAATAAAATTCTGAGAAAAAAAGTCAGAATTTTTTTCTATTTCAATTTCTGAGTATTCTTCTGACTTTCTTGAGATATTGGGAAAATAATCCCAAAAATTGGTTTTAATGTTCTGGAAAAAGTCAAAATTCCAACTTTTTTCAGAAATTGAAAAAACATCCTGAAAATTTATTTTAATATTTAAAATATTTAAAAAGTCAGAATTCCGACTTTTTTTTCTGAAAATATTAAAATAAATATTTTAATATTCAAAATATTAAAAAAATCTGAATTTCAAAGTTTTTCAGAAATAAAAAAAATCCTGAAAATTTATTTTAATATTTAAAATATTTAAAAGTCAGAATTCTGACTTTTTGCCAAAATATTAAAGTAAACATTTTTCATATTTAAAATATTTAAAAAGTCAGAATTTTTTCAGAAATGAAAAAAAAAAAACATCCTGAAAATTTATTTTAATATTCTCAGAATTTTTTTCTTTCGGTGGCCTCAATCTTCTTCCTTACAAAACAAAACAAAAACTTAGTAAAACAAAAAAAGGAAAAAAAGGGATAGTTCCATTTTCCTGGGATTTTGCTCTTTTGAGACTGTGTTGCAGAAGAAGCCCAGAATTTCCAAGCTAATCAGACGAGAAACAGATGTGGACAAAAACATTGGTGTTACTTTTACTTGTAAAAATTTAGAGCAATTATTCCAATGAAAAACTTCTAAAAACCTACATTTGTTATCATCTATATCTTTAAATATGACTCGGTTCTTTATCATTTTTAGTCGATGTTATTGAGCCGCTGTGGAAGGTCCAAAGAGCCACTTGTGGCTCTGGAGCCGCAGGTTGCAGACCCCTGGCTTAGATCAAAATGAACAAATATCCTCGTGTCAACTTGTTATGACTGATAGAAAAGAGAAAACGTCAAACATGGGCTGAAACTGAAGAATGTGCGGTTACAGGAGTTCACTGTGGTTTCAGATGAGGAGCTGGCAGTACTACTCCAAACCCTGACTCCTGCAAATGCTTTGCATGTGTACATGCAGCAGAAAAACCAAAGCAGTAAAACCGTTCTCTCTCCCAGTCTGTAAAATCCTACCCAGCATGCGGCCGTAATTGCAGCTCCGCAGCAGAAATTAAACCCTGGAAACCGATGCATTCAGTGCCGCGCACAGCGCAGTAAAACTAGCCACTTAACTAAGAACAGTCAAGAAAACAAGGAGTGTTGGAGGAGAGTTTGTTAAACATGCACTCTGCGACCTGTTTAGGCTCGACATCACTGTTGTTCTGGCTGTACAGTATCGGCTCAGATAAGTTTATGTCATGCTGATAAAAGGAGGAGGGGCGCCTCGTCCCTACGGGAAATCCATAATGTCCCATTGATCCGGCTGTTTGCAAGATGGAGGAAAATAGGTCCTCACATGAGCAGGTCAAAGTTACACCAACAACAGGCTACCACTGCATTCATGCTGGAGGTCCGTTCAAGTCCTGCTGCTTGACTCACATCATCAAGGACAGGGCTGTGCGAGACACCCGTATGATATCGCCATGTGATATTTACATGACAGAGTGATGATATTTACACGTATCGCTGTATTGCTGTATGAGTTGTGCACATTTTTTTGCTTCATTTTTTCATAATGACCCGGCTGCGCCTCGACTGGCTACAAAGAGGTCACCTGATTATTTAATAATAATAATAATCTGAAATATCATTATATTTTCTTATGCCGATACCATAGCTATATTTAAAAATGTGGTATCTATTTTACTAATGAAATCTTGCGAGATATAATTGTTTTGTCACAAAATCTCACCAGATTTCACAAAATCTTGCGGTATTTCGTGAAATATCATGAGATTTCGAAACAAAACCATGATATCTCACAAGATTTCACAGTAAAATAGATCAATACCGCGTTTATAAATATAGATATTGTATCGGCAAATGAAAATATCGCGATATTTCAGTGCATCAATATTTTTTCCCACCCTTATTATCTAAAGTGTCTGGAAGACAATCCTCCCCAAGACTTTTCCAAAGAAATCATAAAAACCTGCAAATATCTTTAATTACTTTGATCTAACAAACATTTCTAACCAGTGTTGTCAGTTCCATCTCTGCAGTGGAGCGATACCTTTATGATAAACATGTTTCAATACTAAAAAAACAGATGTTTGATATGAAACGAAACTTGCAGACAAATTAGGGTAAAAATACCGGGATATATGGTCATCTAAAATAAATATATGATATTTGACCTAAAGTCAACCTAAAGAGACCTAAAGAGAAACATTTCAGCAGAAATAAAGGACATTTCACTTGTTCTATTGGAGGAATTTTTTCTTATTACAAGCAAAAAAAAAAAAGAAAAAGAAAAAAAAACATCTTCTTTTGCTTATTTTAAGTGTTAAAAAAAATCTTAAAATGAGTTTTAAAAAAAACTTTTTTTATTGTAATAAGTAGGGATGCACGATATAATCGGCCCCCTATCAGTATCGGCCTATATCAGCCTTAAAACTGAGTACTGGACATCGGCCACCCCACCGATATTTAACCGATATTTAACCGATCAGCCTGCTGTTTCTAAAGTCTAACAAAAAAAAAACCTTATTTCATAACAGAACGATTAAATATTGCGAGATTTCATTCATAAAATACATCGATATCGTGTTTTTAAATGCCAATATGATATCAGCATATGAAAATATCATAATATTTCAGTGTATCGATATTTTTTTCTTCTACGTCTTTAGACGTTTTAAAGTCTGAAAAAAAGGTTTTTTTTAAGAAGAAGAAGTAGTTTTTGTTTTTTTTAGACTTTAGAAACAGCAGGCTGATCGGTTAAATATCGGTGGGGAGGCCGATGTCCGATACTCAGTTTTAAGGCCGATATAGGCCGATACCGGTAGGGGGGTAATTATATTGGACATCCATAGTCTAAAGTCTAGAAATCTTTTCTTATTCCGGAGTGCAGTCATCTTACTGCAGTTCTGTGATCGACTTCATCGTCTGAATCTTTTCAGGTCGTTTCTAGTGTTCAAGTGTGTTTTTTTCATATGACATATATTACCCCTCAAAAGTTTGGGATCGCTTAAACCCAACAGAAAGCGATCCCAGACGTTTGAGCAGCAGTGTTCCTCCTCCATGCAGCGCTGCAGGGAGCTGTAAAGGTAGCGGCCGCTCCGGGTAGGTGTTCCTCTCCTCGTTTCTTCAGATAAGCCGTGAGCGCAGCAGAAAGACTGCTGGGTAAGAGCGGCGGATAAGATCCTGTCAGCAACGCCACCTCCCCTGTTAAACTGTCAGCAGTGGAGGATGTAACGGGGAGCACAGAGGAGTCACGGAGAAGCTTCATATCGCGGCTAAGCGTAAGTATAAAGGCAGCTGGAGGTTCCCATAAAACCAGAGGGTTTTTCTGACTTTTTTCATCAGAGGAAAGTGAAAACATCTGATCTCACCTGTGGGCTCTTCCTCTTTCAGCACGTTGTTGTCATCTACATCCTCCTCCTCCTCCTCATCCCCCTCTTTTCCCTTCCTGGCGTTGTCCTTCACAGGGACGACGGTGAAGTTGGTGGGCATTTTTACACCATGTGCTTCCTCCTCCCGTCTCCTGTTTATCTCCCCCCTCCTTCTCCTTCTCCTTCTCCTCCCGTCTCCTCTCCTTTCTTGCTCTTCTTCTCGACTTGTTTGCCTTTCCTCCTCAGTCTTGCTGCCGTCGTGTGCTGGACTGCCGGGCGGACGCTGAGTGTTTCTTCTCAGTTTTTGTTCCAGTCGCTACAGTTCGGCCGTCCACCCATGTGACCCCGACCCCCACCGCAACTAGCCAAATAAGGAAGCGTGGGGCTGCCCCGCCCAGCGGGGGCTGTACACAAACACTTGCAGAAAAACATGACATGCATTTGTGCTCATCAGTGTGTGAGGGCAGATAAATGGCTGCCTCGTGCCTGAGGGAAGAGCTTTCCCAGCTGGAATGCTGCTCCGTCTCTGCGCAGCAAACCTGGAAAAGCCAGCTTTGGTTCAAGCACACAAGTCCAGAGCTGGTCTCTGCACTTCGCTCCAGCCAACTTCACCCTAAACACGCCGACTTATCAGGATGTGTTTGCACAGATCCTACGTCTCCAGCCTGGAGAAGCTGAAGCTGTCAGCTCCTCGTCAACTCATCTGTCCGTTTATTCAGAGAGGAAACCAGAAAAGATAAGATTACAGCAGCGTCAACTGACCTGATCATTACAAAGCAATGAGTCACTTCCTAACAGAGAGCACTAAAAGCAGCGAGGCGGTAACTCTGGCCGAGCACCCCCCCCCCCCCCCCAGCCCAGAGCTAATGCACCCGGCCGCAGGAATAAACACAACTTAACTCCAGAACTTAGCTGTGAAAAGGAGGTTACTTCAACAGGCGGATCAATACTGCCAGAGGGGGGGTGGAGGGAACAGAAGGTAGAGAAACACAGCCCCCCCCCCCCTTTTAACAGGGATCGACCAATACAGATTGTCTAGGGCTCATACTGATACCGATGTTTTCTCATCAGGCTCAGCCGATAGCCGATACAGCCTGCCGATATTATGGGCCGATATTGCATTACCAGTATCAGCCTCGTGTAGCATACCAGCAGCAGAATTTCATCATTTTTCATATCAAAGTATTTTGACTTTGTGAGCAACAGATGATTAAAATGAAAAGTCCAAGATGTTTTTTTTTACCTGCAGTTCACATCTGAAGCGAAATCATGTCTGTGCTAAATCTCTATCCATCCATCCATCCATCCATCCATCCATCCATCCATCATCCACCCATCCATCCATCCATCCATCCATCCATCTTAGGATTTCTACAACTGTAAACTACAGTAAAAAGGTTAATTATATATTTTATGTAAAAAAAAATATTACAATAATGTATCATGTATTCATGTGTATTGAAGTGTGATCAAGCTGGAAGATAAATCTAAACAAATATCAGGTTTTCTTTTTGATTTCATTATGAGGTCATTCTCAGTTTTACTTGAGATGGAAAACTTCATCATCATCATCATCATCATCATCATCAGGTCTGATTTCACTCCATCACAGAGACCAGAGTCCTGCTGCCTTCTGGCCTCTCATTTACACGTTAGGACTGGGCGATAAACCAAAAATTTACCGACACCGACATTTCCAGCGATAACCGACGTCATTTTTCCCGTGTTCGTATGTTCGGTGCTGCGGCCCCTTTAACAAAGCCGGCAGTGGAATTGCCGCACGGGACGTTTTTGTTCTCTCCAACTTGCTGTAGTTTTGTGTTTTTCATCATCTTTTGCATGTTTTCTGTAAAACATGTGTCTGTAAATGATCAGTGACAGATGAGAATCTGACTTTTTTCTGAACAACATTGAGGAAATCTGGAAGGACGTCACATTCCTGGTTGTTGGAACATCAGAGGAAACGTTAAAGGAGTCATCACTCGGAAATCCCACTTTTCCACGTTAAAACATGTGTACTGGAACAGGACCTCAGTTATAACGTTCCAGAAACTCCGGAGAGTGAAAGTAACTTCGTCTTTGAGTGCGGCGCTCTCTTCCCACCAGAATCGGCCACAAGCACGCGCTCTCCACAGTACGCCATTTTGTTTTTCGGACGAGGATAACGTGAACTACAGAGGCTGCTAGCTGCTAGGCTAGCCTCTTTAGCACCACCGGAGATTAGCTGATTACCTGCCGCAGATTAATGAAGATAAATGACCAGCTTTGTTAGAGAGGAGGATGATGATGTGACGTCGTCTACGAGGGAAAAAAAAAACAAAAACAAACTGCCATGCTGAGCTGCCTCGGCAGAAATTCATGAGTTTTCAGTGTAACAGGAGGGACAGCACTACCAGGGAGCAGTGGATTATATTTATCAGTGAGGATGTGCAGTCGGTAAGTGTTGCTGCTGTGTAACCTATTATCTTTTGTGTCAGAGACCAGTAAACGGTGGTAGACGAACGGACAAGCTGCTAATGTAGCTACAGAAGCTAACACTGTTTGGTGAACTTCACGTCAGACGTCCGCTCCTTATATCCATCAGAGTCCAGCCCTTTTACTCCGGATCCTCTCCATCAACCGCACCGTTACGTTTTTATCACGTTTTTCTCTGCTGGGACATCATTTCCTTCACCTGCTCTGTCCTGATAAAACTTTGTTTTGGCTTTGACGTTTGCCTCGTGAACGCGCTTACAGACAGGTCTGATTCTCGTACATATTCTCGCGACAAACAAAAGTTGGGGATAAAAAGAGGTTAAAATGAGCTCATTAAATTTTCCTCCCACCCAACTAGAATTAAAAATTCATTTGAAGATAATTTAAGGATTGGGTATGTAAAACCGCAGGTTTGGACACCTTTAATGTGGTAATAAGTGAAGAAGAAGAAAATCACGGACATTTATTTCATGAAGATTTCTGCTGTCTGGGACAAAAGTGGACGGTGCTGCTCAGTCCACTGATGTCAGTGTGTTCGTATCTGGGAGGAATATCGGCCAATCAGAGCAGAGGAGGAATAACTTGCTGCCACGGTGGAGAAAACACTGGATTTAATCCCCAACAACAAAAACACGGTAAATTATGGTGAACACTCATTAATCTGACACTTTATTTCACGTATCTATGCTCCCGAAAATGACGCACCGCATAACGTTCTCATGCTAGCTAATGCTAACAGAGACAGATGTGGTTCATGCTAGCTAATGCTAACAGAGACAGCTGTGGTTCATGCTAGCTAATGCTAACAGAGACAGCTGTGGTGTTGCTGAGAGTTAATGACTAATCTGGGAGATATTGTAAAATATCAGGTTATTTGCTCTGATCAGGGCAACGTTGGGACCAGAAAATAAAACCAGTTCAGTCAGAAACACAAACGGATCAGGAAGACGGTGTCCTGCAGCCTTTAGTTTCATCTGCAGGACATGTGAAGCTACGTGGTCTGTACAGTCCTGAAACAATACCAAAAGCCAAATATGGGAGAAAATAGAAAAGGAACCACCTTTGAAAGAGTTTAGTTTTTAAACTTTCATAAGTAATCAGAGATGTTCGTGTTATTCCAGTGTGGCTTGTTATTAAAGCCAGTTTCCGGAGATGAATAATAGTTTTTACATTAATGCTCCGATGCAAAAAATAAAAAAATAAATATTGTAAATCCAGATATTCACGCTGCTTTCCATGTTGGAACATACGAGGTAATTGGGACTCGTTCCGCAGGCGTCGGATCAGTCTGTACAAGTAGTTATGTCTTGTATTAGCTGGATTTGGAGGCTCCTTCAGACGCCTTTGACACGGGACAGTACTTGAGGCGCCGCTGTGACGTATGCAGACGATGAATCCGCACTTCAGTGTGCAGATGCAACATGAGACCCGGCTGCAGCGGAGGGGACGGAGGCCACGTAACTCACCAGTGGTGGATCAAACTCCTCTTTTTCCCCAACAAGAAAGGAACATAATGCTGATTGTTAGCGGGTCGACCCGCGTTTGAAAAACCCGTGTGAACCCGGTAATTTCAGTGGGAAAGCAGCGATAGTTCCAGAAAGTAGGTGTGGCTGCAAATGGGGAGCTGGATCCAGATCCCAGCCAGTCCCATCATGACTGGCCCGTTAGCATTTCCAGTGTCGTGGGAAAGCTTTCCCTGTGGTTTCTGAGCTGTGGAAGGCTACACAGACGGCACTCATTCTCTCATGGTTCGCTGGATTAGCGCTGATGTAACTGCAGGACACCGGTTAAATGGTCAGGCTGCTCCTCAAAGACAAAGTGCATCTAGGCCACAAGGACAATGTCTCTTTTGTTCAAGAGCTTACTAAATTAAGAAAAATGCTGAGAGATAAACAGTTCTCGAGGTGCTTTTCATGACATTAGGATTAACTCAGGACATGCAGGGGAACACAAGGGTATTTGTTACATAACTTCATGAAGAAACTAAACAGAAACAATTAAATCATTACCAACAAAAGGTTAAGAAAATCAGAGAGGGCATGCACACACTGGCCTTTTAGAAGTTAGGTTAATGAAAAATGACCCACAGATGTGGTTCTAACTGAAATCAGTGGAGTATTTTTGGTGACAGAAGTCCAGAGAGAGCGTCTGCCACAACATAAAAACCTGACACTTTGACATTTCCTGGACTCTAATGACCACCAAAGCCACCGCCTGCCATCAAATATTTATGTAGAAGTTCATGTTTTGTGGGTTTTTTAATACAAAATAAATTATTCAAATAAATAAACGTTAAAAGTAGGGATGGACAATATTGTTTTGTTTTTTTTAACCAATATCTGATACAAATATTGTCCAACTATTAATTTCTGATATCAAAAGATACCAAGATATGCAGACAACTGTGAGGGCGTATCTCATATTCTGAAAGATACAAATATGTTCTGCTCTGAGAGCAAAAATCCTAAAAACTCCTGAACTCAGCCAGAGGAGTTCATGTTGGACATCTGGCAGCCAGATACCAGATACTAGCAGGTATTAGATACTACCATGTATCAGATACTAGCAGGTATTAGATACTAGCAGGTATTAGATACTACCATATATCAGATACTAGCAGGTATTAGATACTAGCAGGTATTAGATACTACCATATATCAGATACTAGCAGGTATTAGATACTAGCAGGTATTAGATACTACCATATATCAGATACTAGCAGGTATTAGATACTAGCAGGTATTAGATACTACCATATATCAGATACTAGCAGGTATTAGATACTTGCATATATCAGATACTAGCAGGTATTAGATACTAGCATATATTAGATACTAGCAGGTATTAGATACTTGCATATATCAGATACTAGCAGGTATAAGATACTACCATGTATCAGATACTAGCAGGTATTAGATACTAGCATATATCAGATACTAGCAGGTATTAGATACTAGCAGGTATCAGATACTACCATGTATCAGATACTAGCAGGTATCAGATACTAGCAGGTATTAGATACTACCATATATCAGATACTAGCAGGTATTAGATACTAGCATGTATCAGATACTACCAGATATCAGATACTAGCAGGTATTAGATACTAGCAGGTATTAGATACTACCATATATCAGATACTAGCAGGTATTAGATACTAGCATATATCAGATACTAGCAGGTATTAGATACTAGCATATATCAGATACTAGCAGGTATTAGATACTTGCATATATCAGATACTAGCAGGTATTAGATACTAGCATATATCAGATACTAGCAGGTATTAGATACTAGCATATATCAGATACTAGCAGGTATTAGATACTTGCATATATCAGATACTAGCAGGTATTAGATACTAGCATATATCAGATACTAGCAGGTATTAGATACTAGCATATATCAGATACTAGCAGGTATTAGATACTTGCATATATCAGATACTAGCAGGTATTAGATACTAGCATATATCAGATACTAGCAGGTATTAGATACTAGCATATATCAGATACTAGCAGGTATATCAGATACTTGCATATATCAGATACTAGCAGGTATTAGATACTAGCATATATCAGATACTAGCAGGTATTAGATACTAGCATATATCAGATACTAGCAGGTATTAGATACTAGCATATATCAGATACTAGCAGGTATTAGATACTAGCAGATATCAGATACTAGCAGGTATTAGATACTAGCATATATCAGATACTAGCAGGTATTAGATACTACCATATATCAGATACTAGCAGGTATTAGATACTACCATATATAAGATACTAGCAGGTATTAGATACTAGCATATATCAGATACTAGCAGGTATTAGATACTACCATATATCAGATACTAGCAGGTATTAGATACTTGCATATATCAGATACTAGCAGGTATTAGATACTAGCATATATTAGATACTAGCAGGTATTAGTTACTTGCATATATCAGATACTAGCAGGTATAAGAATACTACCATGTATCAGATACTATCAGGTATTAGATACTAGCATATATCAGATACTAGCAGGTATTAGATAAAAGCACATATCAGATACTAGCAGTTATTAGATACTAGCATATATCAGATACTAGCAGGTATTAGATAAAAGCACATATTAGATACTAGCAGGTATTAGATAAAAGCACATATCAGATACTAGCAGGTATTAGATACTAGCATATATCAGATACTAGCAGGTATTAGATACTTGCATATATCAGATACTAGCAGGTATTAGATACTAGCGTATATCAGATACTAGCACATATCAGATACTAGCAGGTATTAGATACTAGCATATATCAGATACTAGCAGGTATTAGATACTAGCATATATCAGATACTAGCAGGTATTAGATAAAAGCACATATCAGATACTAGCAGGTATTAGATACTAGCATATATCAGATACTAGCAGGTATTAGATACTAGCATATATCAGATACTAGCAGGTATTAGATACTAGCATATATCTACATGCTACAATGCTACAACATTCCAAATCTAACAGGTGAGAAGCCACTAAAACAATTTTTAACTTCAGAATAACTTTCAGAAATTTGTAAAGAAAAATGGCAAATGAATCGTTTCAAATTGATTATATGAGTTTGGAGATTGTCCGACAATAAAATTGAAATCACGATCAAATTTTAATTAATTGCACAGCCCTGGGGTGAAGGCTGGTGAAAGGACTAGAGCTAAGTAGGCGCTTTCTTTTTGCGTCCATTTACGTCACAATGTGGTGATGACAGTTTTGTGTTCAAAACGTTTCAGAAAACAGCCATGGAACCGCGCAGAGTTGTCGGACCCCTTCTGCCAGAATCCAGATCATTCAAATCTAGTTCGTTTGAGAAAACCCATGAGACCGTGTCCTAAAAGGGACTTTTCTACATGCTGGACCAGTGCTAAGGAACGAGTTCGCGCAAGATTTCGTTGATACCAAATCTTCCGATTGGAACTCCAGTTTTCAGTGAAAATCAGTTTTCAATAGATCTGAAGCTGAAGTAAGAAATACTGATGTATGATGATTTTATAGCAGTTTGTTTATTCATGTCAACTACATAAAATATTTGAATGCAATCAAATCAATGCTGCAGCAAACTTTGACATATCCCAAAGACCCATCCTGCTTATATACATACACACGCACATATACAGTATATATACACTGCCTGGCCCAAAAAAAAAGTTGCCACCTGGATGTAACTAAGCAAATAGGTACGAGCCTCCTATTGGATAATTACTGCATGGGCGATTATCTTTCAGCTGCAACAAGATATTTAATGTGAAATATAGTGTAAAGCGCTTTGAGCAGTTAGTATGACTGGAAAAGTGCTATATAAGTACAGTCCATTTACCATATATATATATATATATATATATATATATATATATATATATATATATATATATATATATATATATATATAAATACTTATATACAGTTGTGTGAAAAAGTTTTTGCCTCCTTCCTGATTTCTTACTTTTTTGCATGTTTGTCACACTTAAATGTTTCAGATCAAACAAATTTAAATATTAGACAAAGACAACAAGTAAACAGAAAATGCAGTTTTTCAATGAATATTTTTATTAGTAAGGGGGGTAAAAACTCCAAAAATCCATGTCCCTGTGTGAAAAAGTGATTGCCCCCCTGTTAAAACATAAATTAACTGTGGTTTATCATCTTTGGAAAGCTGAGTTAAGCTTCTCTATCCACATCCAGGCCTGATTACTGCCACACCTGTTCTCCATCAGAAATCACTTAAATAGGACCTGCCTGACAAAGTGAAGTAGACCAAAAGATCCTCCAAAGCTAGACATCATGCTGCCATCCAAAGAAATTCAGGAACAAATGAGAAACAAAGTCATTGAGATCTATCAGTCTGGAAAAGGTTCCAAAGCCATTTCTAAAGCTTTGGGACTCCAGAGAACCACAGTGAGAACCATTATCCACAAATGGTGAAAACATGGAACAGTGGTGAACCTTCCCAGGAGGGGCCGGCCGACCAAAATGACCCCAAGAGCACAGCGACGACTCATCCAAGAGGTCACAAAAGACCCCAGAACAACATCCAAGAACTGCAGGCCTCACTTGCCTCAATGAAGGTCAGTGTTCATGACTCCCCCATCAGAAAGAGACTGGGGGGCAAAAATGGCTGCATGGCAGAGTTCCAAGACCAAAACCACTGCTGAGCAAAAAGAACACAAAGGCTCGTCTCAGTTTAGCCAGAAAGCATCTTGATGATCCCCAAGACTTTTGGGAAAATACTCTGTGGACTGACGAGACAAAAGTGGAACTTTCTGGAAGGTGGAGGTCCCATTACATCTGGCGTGAAAGCAAAAGACTTTTTTTACTGCGGCTGCTTTGATGATGTCACTATTATGCGACAACATAAATGTCTGTAAATAAGGAAGAATCACCACAAAAAAGCCACTTGGAGCTCACAGGGGGGTCCAACTAATGTTTGGTAACAAAACATCGGTGAAATGAGGGAGTTTGTGGCAGATAATGCCTTATTTAGGGGCTGCGCGGGGTTGCCCCATCACTTCCATTATATTGGACAAACACTGATCTGGAGTGGATCTAAAAATCTCCTCAAGGAATTCAAGTTGCACCAAAACTGCCTGGATGAGGAAATGAACGGATTTATGCTAGAAAATAGATCCAGATTTAAAAAAAAAACAAACTTCCTCTCTGAAGAAGAAGAAGAAGAAGAAGAAGTTGCCTGATCTGTTAATTAATCGGTGGGGTGGCCGATGTCCAATACTCAGTTTTAAGGCCGATTATATCGTGCAACCCTAATTATATAAATCAAAAACAACTCTGGGTGTTTTTGTTTTTGTTTTTTTGTTTGTATTTTTTTAGGTTGTTATGTTTTGTTCTTTCCAAGGGATGGGGATTGTTTTTTCCTGTATGTTTATCTCTGTCAAATGTATAAAATAGGGCTGGACGATAATTCAATATCAATATACATCGATCAATAGAGTTTTTTTCAATATAAAAAAAGAGGGTCAATAAAAGTTCAATATAGAAGCACAGTTTTCTGCTGTAGCCTATCAGGTAGCACGATACTACAGTCACTCCTTCCTCCAAACCAATCACAAATGCAGACCAGGCAAAGGCTGAACTGGAATTCAGTGTTATGCTGCTTTCAGACTTCCACTGGAAAGCGGTAAAATTGTGGACTCTGTCCTTTATAACGCTGCTTTTAGACATGCGTGCTGGTCTTTTACCTCGCTGATGTAGCAGACATGTACCGGCTGAAAGCACAGGAAAATGTTCTGGACAGAGTTGAAGGGAGAGCGGGGGGCTGTGCTGACTTTTCTGCAACATTTTGTGATGTATGAAAGCGCCGGGACACGATAAGTCTGCAAGGAAGCGGCATGTTTGAAAAGACGAGTCTGTTTAAAGAGCGGATGAACTTTACCGCTCATGTTCCGCAATGCAAGTCTGAAAACATCTTTGGTGTGATCTTTATTATAAGTAGGTCATTCAGATAAAGCTTAAATGGTCAGGGCTGCACCTAAAATAGCTTTTAATTTAATAATGGCTTTTAAAGAAATAAATAAATATCGATATCGATCGATACAGATTTTTTTTTTTTTATCGATAATCTTTTTTTCTATATTGTCCAGCCCTAGTATAAAACCAATAAAAATATTTCTGAATAAAAAAAAACAACTCTGGACCAATCACTGATCCTTGTGGAACGCCACAGATGGCTTTCTTTAATTCAGACATCACAGAATTTATTTGCACACATTATTTTCTGTTTTCTAAATAAATGATATTCAGTCAGTCAGTGAGTCATTTTCTGTACCGCTTATCCAGTTCAGGGTCGTGGGGGTTGCCGGAGCCTATCCCAGCTATTATCAGGCGAGAGGGGGTACAGCCTGGACAAGTAAATAACATTCATGACACAGAAAATAATTCTGTTTGGTGCTTTTTGAAACAAATAAATCCAATCATGAAACTGGCATTTAAAGGTTTAAAATCCAAAATGTGACTGAATGTTTGGTTGTTTTGAGCCATTCTGAATTTGCTGAGCCATGTTTTGTCATTGTTTAAATCAGGCTCTGCAGACTGAAGGTAAAACCCATGAGAATAACCGATTCAAAAGGTTCAACAAGAGCTGAAGTCAGAGTAGTTGATTACATGCTTTTCACTTACAGCCGGGGTTATTTTAGGAAGTGGACAAAATATAAATCACAGTATACAAATCTAGTTTAATAACAACTGACATGACAGAAAACTGATATAAATGTGATGTAATGTGGTCTCAGACAGCTGTGGTAGACTCAGTCTGCTCCCTGCCTGAAACGGCTTCAGCTGCCTCCCTACAAACTGCAGCCAGTACAAATGCATCATGCAGACGGGATTGCGCTCTCTCTCTTTCTTTCTTTCATTCATTTTAAATCAATATCCAACCTCTCTTGTGTTTGTCTGCATTAGCACAATGTAAACAGCAAATTTCTTCTTCTACATTTGCATTATTGGCAGAGTAGGCGCTAAACGCCGTGGCTTCCATAGTGTCATGTACTCGCATGGACACATCAGGGAAGTACGATGTTCTACTGTTTAGGCTATAAAAATCTACTAAATGATGGTTTCCAGTAAATTCTGGACGCTACCCACTCAGGACACTTGGATTGGACACGCAGCATGGAGGAATATGGACAAGTTTTTGGACATTTATGGACTTTTTCGTTTCAGGCGCTGCTGAACTACCCCCCCCCCCCCCCCCCCATGATCTCTGGCTGCATTGGACATATTAAAAAAGTGCTCCAGAGTCTTGCTCAGTGTGAGGATGAGGAGAAGATGAAGGACCATCATTCTGTGGGTGAACTATCCCTTTAAGTCATGGAAGTTTTTCCCCTGAAGGCTCAGATTTCCCGTCTCAAAATAGATGTATTGATCGACTGTTGCGAGGCGATCAAATGAGTCTGGCTCAGAAACACAGGCACCAAGAGGAGTGAAGGACGCCGATAAGCTCTTCCTCTTTACGGACATCTCTGCCACTCAGTCTCGTCTCCCTAAACTTTCCTTTAATGTTTCCACCTAAATGACAATTCATTTTCTTTTCCAGATGTTTTTTTGAGGCTATACAACAGACTGACAAGCGAAAAATAAAAAAATGTGTAAATAAGATGCAAAACGTGAGAAATTAAAATAATAAGACACATTTATTCAGTTGTTATGTAAATTAAGTTGTCATTTAACAGCAAAAGATACAAAAAAAAAAAAAAAAAGCACCGAACAAGGACAAGACTGAAATAACTAATGATAAATGTGTAAATACGAACTTTAACTGAGGGGTGAATGTAAGATAAGATTCTTGCAGGAACTGTGCAACTCTTTTTTAGCCCACGCGATTCGCATCACACCAAGATGCTGATAGAGCGCGCTCTTTTCTGACTACAGGAGCTCTGCACGGAGGAATGGGCCAAAAACCAGCGTGTGCACACCAGGTGAGGATTTACAGGAAACTTCTGACACAGGTAAACACGACTGTTCAGGACTGTGGAATGATGATTAATACTGTGCACATTTTTACAGCAGAGAGTTGGAAGAAGGAAGAGCTAAATTAGAATAAACCAGGACAGATGATCAACTGTCTGTGAGGATCAATCTTTTAGATTTAGAAACAAACAGGGCTGTTACACATATTTTACTTCATGCAGAGAATTTAATCTCAAGTGGGCCAAACCAGTAAAACTACAGCATAAAAACATATGAATGACAAAAATTCCCATAATACCCTTTTGTTTTAGTACAAAGAAGATGTTTACTTTAAACACTCTCTCTCTTTAGAAAACATATTAGGCTGTAAACAACCTGAACGTTTGGGAGAAAAAAATAGTGATTTTAAAAATGTTTTGCCTCAATTTATCATTTAGATGTATGTTACAAAAATAAAAAGCCATAAAACATTTAATCACAGGTATGTGAAACTGAAAAATAGTATTTCATGTTATGAGCAGTCTAACATGTCAAGTGATGCACCATAAAAATTTCCACAGATACCGATAACCGATAATTTTCTGCTTCCCATGGCCGATATTGATAACAATAAGTTCACTTTTTAAAAATTTAATCCAATCTTCATATAAGCTGCAGTTTGTTCTCTTGATGCAGCATAATTTTAATGTTTTTCCTTTTTCAACTAATCACACAAAAATGCGTTCATGTTGTTCCCACAGATTTTTAAATCTAAAATTTATTAAAAATTAAAATAAAATATTTAATTGTATAATTAAATATGTTATATTATAATAGATAATTATTGTTAATATATTATATTAATTAATTTTAAAATAATATCATTATAATTAATCTTTTAAATTTATAAATATATTTGTTTAATATCTATCATCTTAATTATATTTTATTTAAAAAAAACTCAGCTTTCCACAGGTTTGCCCTTTAAGATCTGGCTAAGGACAACAAATGAAAACTAGCTTTTGGACTAAATCTGGCATTTTTAGAGGTTTTTCTTTTTCCTTTATCTGCCCTGGTCCTATCAAATAAACAAATAAAATGAGAGAAATATCGGCCAATATTGGGCCGATATCTGACCGATATCCATATTCAGTTTCAAAGCCAA
The DNA here is from genome assembly GCA_023101725.1 of Atherinomorus stipes. Taxonomy (NCBI): domain Eukaryota; kingdom Metazoa; phylum Chordata; class Actinopteri; order Atheriniformes; family Atherinidae; genus Atherinomorus; species Atherinomorus stipes. Next base: position 4,036 of record JALJCO010012222.1, on the reverse strand, counting down.
TACTGGCCGATACCGATATTGGGCTGATGCATCACGATTGTAAGGATATAAAAATGATTTTTTTATATCCGTATTTCTAACCACCTGAACTGACTCACCCAAAAATACCGACTGAGGTGAAATTTAACACAAAGAAATATAAAGTTATCTCCTTTATAAAAGATTACATTTACACACAAAAAACACAACCTCCGACGGACAAATTATTAATCAAAGTTACTTTTATTAACTGCTATTGATGTCTTCACCAGTTCACCCCAAACCAGACTGGAGCCTCTGGCAGGCGGACGTTGGGCCCCTGAAGCCCCGCTGTAAACTGCTGCATACTCAGACATCACATTTCACTTGTTCCTTAACTTCCTAATCTTAAAACGATGCACTTCTTTAGGATTTTACTTTTTTATTTTACTACAGGGTCCAAAAGAAGTTTTCTTTTTTCATCTCTATACAGCTGAGATGTTAAATAAAAACATCTCACAGGGGGAATTTCACCTCTTTCGTTTTATTTAAAGGTAAAAATTCTGCATTGTTTTAGTATCCGTTCATCTCTGGTGACCTATTTCCACTTTGCTCAGTTTCCTCTGGTGAAGCAGACAGTGTAATATCAGTACTGCGCTGCCCCCCACTGGTCACATGTGGAAATACACCAGTTACATACAGATCATCTAAACCAGGGATCCCAACCCTGGACCTCCTGGACTCGTGTCCTGCAGGTTTTAAATGTTTCCTTGATGCAACTCACCTGGTTCTGATGAAACGGTTTTCCAGCAGCTCCTGCATCAGCCTTTTAACCACCCGTTATTTGGGTCTAAAACATGGAAAACCTGCAGGACACTGGCCCAAGAGGACCAGATTGGTGATCCCCGATCTAAATATTAGCAGGAAAAGTCAGTGAATTAGTGTTTGGGGGACTACTTCTTTGTTGTAACAAAGCTTCTTGGAATTAATTTTATATTGTTGGATATAAATGGAGCAACATCTGTAAGGAAAATGAAAAATTAATTGTTGAAAAACTTGTCAAATGTTTCAAAATATCTGATTCTGAGGGCAAAAATCCCTGAACAGCCTCATCTCAGTGAGGAGTTCATTTTGGACATCTGGCGGTGCTGCCTGCAGGGTGGAACAAATCCTCCATAAATATGTTTATTCTTCTTATTTATGATGTTTATGATCATTTACAGGCATTAACTTTGGAATTGGACTGATTAGGTCATTTTAGCAGTAACAAGTAGGATATGAAAAACACAAAAATCACCCAATTTTAAATAAATAAATATGACTTACTGTATAGTCCGGTGCGACTCAAATACGTTTTTTCTTCTTCATGATGCATTTTTTGACTGATGCGACTTATAGTCCGGAAAATACGGACTATTTTGCTGCTCATATCTATATTCAGTTTAAACATTAAATATGATGTGTACAGCATATTAAATGTAACATGAGGATTTAAGTTTTTTTATTTCCTTCTCTTTTTTGACAGGTAGATTGTTTTTCTGTTTTGTGATCCTTTTATTTCTGTTTTTTTTTTTTTTGTTTTTATATCTGATCCACTATTTTAACTACTTCTTTTAAACAAAGATATTATCAGTTAATAAACTCAGTCACTTTCCTTTTGTTAACCTTTACAGACCAGGAACAAAAGCCTCTCACCATTATTTCCTCTCACTGTTACGTAGAAATATGAAAATTAAATGCTTTAACTCCATAAAAATGTCCAAATTTTAAAAGAAACAAACAAGTGTGACTGAAGCTAAAGTGCCACGAAGCTGGGCAGAAATTTTAGGCATAAGTAAGTTTAGAAGAAGAGAAAATGACTCAACTGTTGCATAAGCTCAGTTCCTTTTTGGCAACGAAGCTCAAACTGGAAATGACCGAGGCTTCCATGATATCCGTTACATCTCTGCTGTGTTGCTGCAGCCGGTAAGGTCACTCGTGACAGGGGGTGGGTGAGGAGGGGGACGACCACGAGCCTCAGGCTCTTTATTCAGAGACAAGCAGAATACGATACTTGACAATACGTCTGTCAACATTATTTTGACACCTAATATCCACCAACTCCACACAAAGTACACATAGCTGCATCTTCTTCTTGGATACACCCGAAGTACACAAAGAAGTGAATCACCTGGACACATAAACGGCAAAAAGAAATCATTTTCACATTTAGGAGCACTATAATAAACAAAAACATCCCGTTCAGACAATATGTGAGTCATATCCAGTGCAGATTTAGCTCTCCACAGGCATAATTAGCTTTTATTTTTGTCCTGCAACAGTATTTACTGTACTCGAAGACAACAAGGCGAGAATGACTCACGGTAAACGCTTTGCCCATACTGATGCCCAGGAGCTGGAAACCCCCCCCCCCACCACCAGCTCAAACGCAAAGAAGCATGAGTGGAAAAATTATGTCATTTTTCCCATAACGTCCGTGAGGCACAGCAGCCCGTTTGTCCGTCTGCATCATGTTGAACATGCACAATTTAAAAGGTGGGGATATCTGGCTGAATTAGACTGATCAGGTATACATGTGTGCAATGTTTAAATATTACTGCATAACTCTGCTGCTTCCTAAAAAAGATGATTAACCACAAAAAAAATACAAAAGAGGTATCTAAACCATGACTTTACCTCCAAGTGTTCTGGTTCAATGGCAACTCGTTTCTAAACAGCCCTCAACCCCAAACAACACGGCAAGTTATGAGACACTGACACAAACACATATATACAGGGGTTAGACAATGAAACTGAAACAGCTGTCATTTTAGTGTGGGAGGTTTCATGGCTAAATCAGACCAGCCTGGTGGCAAATATTCATTAATTGCACATTGCACCAGTAAGAGCAGAGTGTGAAGGTTCAATTAGCAGGTAAAAAGCACAGTTTTGCTCAAAACATTGCAATGCATACAACATTGTATCAGAGTTCAAAAGAGGACAAATTGTTGGTGCACGTCTTGCCGGCGCATCTGTGACCAAGACAAGTCTTTGTGATGTATCAAGAGCCACAGTATCCAGGGTAATGTCAGCATACCACCAAGAAGGACGAACCACATCCAACAGGATTAACTGTGGACGCAGGAGGAAGCTGTCTGAACGGGATGTTCGGGTGCTAACCCGGATTGTATCCAAAAAAACGTAAAACCACAGCGGCCCAAATCACGGCATTCGCTTGGCCCAGGACTTGTGCTAGATGGGCCAAGGACTACTGAACCATTCTGGAGGACCATGTGCATCCAAAGGTTCAAACATTGTATCCTGAAGGCGGTGCAGTGTATCAGGATGATAATGCACAAATACACACAGCAAGACTGGTGAAAGATTGGTTTGATGAACATGAAAGTGAAGTTGAACATCTCCCATGGCCTGCAAAGTCACCAGATCTAAATATTATTGAGCCACTTTGGGGAGTTTTGGAGGAGCGAGTCAGGAAACGTTTTCCTCCACCAGCATCACGTAGTGACCTGGCCACTATCCTGCAAGAAGTATGGCTTAAAATCCCTCTGACCACTGTTCAGGACTTGTACATGTCATTTCCAAGACGAATTGTCGCTGTATTGGCCGCAAAAGGAGGCCCCACCCCATACTAATAAATTATTGTGGTCTAAAACCAACTGTTTCAGTTTCATTGTCTAACCCCTGTACATTATATATATATATATATATATATATATATATATATATATATATATATATATATATATATATGCTGAATGATATAAGGAAATTCAAGCTCGAGTTAAACAAAATAATAGACCAAAAACACAATTCTTAGTTCAAAGACTTCGTTTAGAAAACTTCGACCATGGTAACAAGTCTGGCAAGCTTCTAGCTAATCAGTTAAAAATAAATAAGGAAAAAAGCAACAATCTCCTCCGTTAAAGACTCAGAAGGAAGTATCAGCCATGATCCTGACCAGATAAATAACATTTTTAGAAACTTCTACAGAACACTATATAAATCACAAATAAACCCACAGATGATGATATTAATCAATTTCTTAATAGTATCATTCTTCCAAAACTACAACAGGAAA
>JALJCO010012220.1:0-29099 GCA_023101725.1 Atherinomorus stipes | reverse complement strand
ATCATGTGCCCCCGTTTCAGTTACATGTGTACTCTTTTTGCCGCAAAATGCTTTCTTTTGTTAATAATTGGCTTTTTTTTTTTCTGTTTTGAGAATTAAGTGACTGGTATAAAGCCAGTGGGAGCTTTGCATCCCCACAAGATAGCAACACTTTCAGCTCTATGTAACAGGAGACAAATACAAAATCTCAGCCCAGAAACGTCCCAAATACCAAAACAAAAGATGTTTTTAAGTACAGAGCCTTCTGTGTATCTGTATATTAATTTTTTGTGTATTTAGGTACATTTTCAAGTGTCTATGAGATTACAATTCCTAACAGAGTAAATAAAAAGTACCACTGAAGTCATGGCAATTATAACTTAAGTTTGACTAGAAAGGACAAAGAAGAAAAAATGGCTACAATGTTTCAAATCAGCCGATAAACCATTGCAGTTACCGCACCGCCTCTTTTTATGCCTCTATCTGAGAATATGTCAGTATTGACTCCTTCTATCCCCATATCTACTGCTGCATACTGTTTTTAAACTGATGTACGAGTTCGAGAGTTGAACTTGAACTCTATATCGCCTCTAGTGGATGTACTGTCTAACAACGTTTCCGATGTAAAGCGTGCTAGGAATATGTGTGTGGAGATATCTGATGTTTGAAATGGATTTAAATATTTATATATGTAGAGGGAGCATAAATGAGCCCTCAAGTAACTACCAACAGAAAAAACAACAACGCAATGTAACCTGTCACTGTTTTAAGAGCCTCTTAGATGGAAAATATATCACATAGAATAAACTTCCAATTTGCCAAGTACAGTCACTCATCGCATTCAGTGGCTCCATCTTACATTTCTGATCTCCTTCATTTGCATCCTCACCTGCTCACTACGACCTTCCCACACTTCCAGCTTTCTGTTCCTCTAGCCCGTCTTGTCACAAAAAGGAGCAGGACTTTGCTCCCACTGAAGGGAATTCCCTTCGTCCTGATCTCCATACAATGGACTCCTTCCCTGTCTTCAAATCCAGACAGTCTTATTCCACAAATATGCATCAATCAAATGGTGTTTTCCTCTTTTGTTTTCTGGTGATAACTGTTATGTTTGCTTACTGTTTTTAATGTTTTATCTGCTTCATACAGTGTCCTTGGGTCCTCTGATAATGCACTTTTCAATAAAACTTATTATTATTATTATGATCATTATCATTATTATTATATCACATCTCAAAGAAGGACAGAGTCCATATTAACAACAATTATTGGCCTCTAAACCTTCAAAAAAAAAGAAAAGAGGAATAGACTGACAATGAAACCCAGGGTTTATTGATGGCAGCAGAGCAATTACAGCATGATTATTGTTTGTTGATTACCCACCAGCTAGCAAATTCATCACAACTCCTGACAAGACTATACCTGAAAAGAAAAACAGTACCAGCAGTGTATGCTTTAGGCATTATGTTTTTTTTTTACCTGTAATAACATGGTTCAAGCATTATTGAGTGTTTTTTAATGTATGTTTGAATGACTGAGCAAAAGTGTACTATGATCTAATAAAAGAGTGGATCCTGTGGAAAAAAGGATGCATCCTAAGCGTAAAGACATGTTGTTAAAACATGATGCAGCAAACATATCATTAAGACCCAAGAAAGTTGTCAGCTTGTGAAGAAAGAAGCATCACGTCTCCTTTGAATAGCTGTGGCTCTCTATTTAAAGATAACTAGCCACTACCACTAACTACCAACAGTGAAACTCAGCTCCATAACTTAAATGTTAGTCAAAACAATGCTGTCTATTAATAACTCATGTCACATTCTGATAGGAATTATATGAATAGCAAGCATTCCTGACAACTAGTTAGGCTAAGGTGTGACTGGCTGATACTAGCTGCATGAGGAAAAGAGGAAATTAAAATTCACACCAAATGTCTGTGCACCACAGAACAGAAATTCCACATTTAATTTTGTTAACTCACAGTGACATGCACACAGGTGAACGCAATAATGAAAGGAAAAGCGGTTAGAGAGGCATCTAAAGGGTAGATATTAAAGAGCAGAGGGGTGCAGGTGGTGTTGATTCCTTTGGCATGGTCTTCATGAAACTAATGTAACTGTATCTCCGCAGCAGCATAAGGCTATGATCTCACCCTGAGCTGAGAGAGCGAACCCGGACACATGAGAGAATCAAACCAGGCATAGCTGCTTTTAGTTTGTGTTTCACTTGGTGCACACTAATAAAAGTTTGGGTGGGATATTGAGATTTTTATTAGTTTTGACACATGTACTTAAGCATAACTACAACTGAATGACAAACATTTGTTGGTAATGATGATTGAATCAACATTTCCATTAAGGACAGAAACAGATCCAGAAGGAAACTCAATACTAACTGAAAATTAGGTCTTAATACCATAACTACACAGTTATTAATCCAGTTTAGCTGCATGAACTAGTCATGTTCTCTATGGAGAGGCTTTTGTTGATAAGTTGGGTATCGCATATGCCTGCACTGAGTAATGACAACATTGTGGACACGTGTGCTTACATTTCTATGTGTAACTGACAAATATCAAGGTAACTGCAGCCGCAATTCATATACACTCAAATCATCTCAAAAACTGGGAAAAAGACAACAATTCAGTTTCCTATTCACAAGAAAGTAGTCAACACGCTGACACCTTCAGGTAAAAGTTTTTCAGCGGTTCATCAGCAGTTTTAACATCGCCTACCTTCTGGAGGTGAAGTTCTGAGCGTTCAAACGTGTTTCAAATAAACTGATGCGACATCATCAGGAGCGAAAGTCAGAACGAAGAGAGCGGATGTAAACGTCGTCCAACAGTCTATCCTTTTCATCTTCGGAGTTTCTTTTAGACTAAACTGGTCATTTCTCTGGCAGCGAACTGTTCTTTGGAACAAAATCAAGAGAGCCGCGCGACGCACGCGGCGCTATCAGAGCCAGTTATACTTTGTCTGGTTACCGTGTGAGAATAAACGTCCACCATCACCGAGTGCTACTCTCCATTTATCCGTCTCCTCCTCCTCCTCCTCACCGAGCCTCTCTGGCGGTGGTGAAACTGCTAATAAACCCAGCTGGAAGTCTCACTTTCACGTGTGTGTGCTCCTGGTGTGAGGGCTCCATCTACTGCTGCTAATCTCAACTGGGTAAGGATGCTCTGTGTTTCCTGCTCGCCTTTAGCTTTGGTCTGGACAGAAGTGGACGCAATTAATACCGCCCAACTTTTTTTACTGTTTCAAAAATATTTATCCAACTACGGAAGATATATCTTCTACATTTAAAGTTCAAATTGGTGGAGAGACTTAGAAAATTAATAAATGGAAAATGTGGAGCTGCGTCATGGATACAGTAAAAATAAGCCTATTTTCCTACTTTCCTCCGGATGAAGCTTCTGTCTGCATCAGCATGATGAAAGCCTACAGTACAGGCCCAACTCCAGTTCTGTAGATTTAAAATTACTTTATTTATCTGAAGGGCTATATGTATAAAATCTAACAACCTCAGTGTCCCCAAAACTGACATATTGGAGTATTTGGATATAGCTTCAATATTGTGCGCTTCTAAGTAAAAATCAAGTGACTGGAGATACATTGAATTGTCATAGCAGATGTTTGGAACAACTTTTGTGTCTTGACGATGCATTTATTCAGGAGTAATGTTTTTTTTAAATAAAATAATTATCAAGAAAATGTGTATCATTAGCAAAACCAATTTCTATTCCTAAATTGCATTTTTACACCAGTAACATCTCAAATCAATAGAGAAGAGCAACTCTCCCATTAAAAGTAAGCATAACAAATTTTGGAATTCGCAAACAAAATGTAATTTTTTTTGCAAACATTTTAAGGATAACTTTTTAATCTAGTTTCTGTTTTTTTTTTTTTCTCAATAATTTTTTGGATTGCAACCCTATTCGATTGTTTACGTTCTAAAAATACAAAACTACTGCAGCCAGGTGTGCCCAGTAACATTAGTCATGGCTCCATTTCTGTCCGATTGGTGACACACTAACACCAACAATGACACTGCAATCATGTTATGTATTTATTTTTTCCATTTTGTACTTTGTTTTGAAGAAAATAGCATTTTTATGACTGGCAACAAGTGTTGCCAGTGGTCACACAGCTTGTCACTATAGGTTAGATGTAACCTTATAATAATAATATTGACTCAATAATAATAATATAGTGATAAAAAATAATTATTTAGTCATAATAAATAACAGAAAAGGTGGAGGGGTGTGGGTGTATAAAACAAAAAAAAAAGTTCAATTGTACATGGATACCAGTGGATATTATCATTATCAGGACTTAACTTGGCCACCCCTGATGTATGGTAACATATAAATCCTACAGACAAAAGCTGCACACATCCAGTCCCCAAGAGCCACAGTCCTGCAACTTTTAGATGCATCCCTTTTCCAAGACAACTGAATCAAATGAATGGCTCGTTACCAGCCTCTGCAGAGCTGAATGACATGCACATGAGGAAATTCAGCCATTTGATTCAGGAGTGTGGAAGAAGGTACTCCAATAGTTGCAGAACAGCAGTTCTTGATGCTTGTATCCCCGCTATAGACACAGGCCTTGAATACTTGTGAATTTTTTCAGCTAGGAAAAGTATTCTAAGAGGACTAAATGAGCCATTGTACATCATTCTACAATCTGAAAAAGTAAATTATGAGCAACCTTGCAGACAGTGTTTGCCTCTAGTTAGTGACAAGCTATGTGCCCACAGGCAACTTTTGTTGCTGCTCACAAAAATAAGCCCATAAAAAATATATGTATTTATCCCAGGTAACATTTTGGGGGGGAGGGTTACTCTTGAGACTTGAATGATTAAATAATAATAAATACCGGTAAGTGGAAAAAAGTTGAATTAGTACCTTGAGATTTTTTTTTATTCTGTGTAAATGTCAGTGATACACTTCGTTAACAATTGTTGCCACTGGGGCAAAATGGATTAAGTGCATGAATGACACCATTTTGTCTGAGATTTGAAAAAAAAATCTGTGGAAAAATGCCTTTAGCTACAGTCATCAGACAAATGTTCTGTGGAAGACAAACATAAATAGCCTACATATGTTTTGGTACAAGAACACTCCCAAATACGCTGAAATACAGGTCCTGCAAGCGGTGAGTGAAAGACAATACGATGAATCACTTTGATGACACACTGCTTTTACATGTCTACAAAAATAGCATGCTGTAAAAATGACTGACATAAATCAACCAAAATATTTTAAAACACTTGTATGTTATACAGTACCACTGCTGTATGCACCAAAGTGAACTTTAGACTTATCTCATTAGTGACTAATTATAGCATGTTGGGAAAATTTCCACTGCCACCACTGCAACACTGCAAAGTATATATAAATGTTTAATTAATGCTTTAATTGACAGATTTATCTGATTATTGTAAAAAGAGAGAAAAAATAACAGAACTACAGTTTAATTAACTTTCCAAACATGTTCACTAGATAAAAACTCATTGTAAAACTGGAGATCCTTGACTCCAGTGGTATGAAGCATCTGACATATTGTAACTGCTTGTAGTTACTTAGATACAGACACTTTGTGTGGTTAAAAAGTCGCCATCAGAAACACTGGGTCAGCTGACAATCAAGATAGACTTACTGTAATGTCCATACAGAATCAATTAATAATTAGGATAAGAACAAAGACACATTTTCAGTGCACTTTTAGGAGGGAAATCATTAGAAATGTGGCTCCATGACCATGAGCTGCCATGCAGTATGGAGAATTTTAAGGTATGCATTTACTGATGACATCTGTGCCTCTTTGACATGTTTGAATTAGGCATGTCCGATGTTATCGGCCGATATCAGCATTAAAATGTGATATTGGAAAATATTGGTATGGGGTTTTGTGGACTGATATTTTTTTACTAACGAAATCTCGCAAGATCTTGTTCACTTAGGACCGGTCCAGCATGTAGAAAAGTCCCTCTTATTCTTTAAGAACTTCATATCCCTGCATTCCTTTTAGAGTCATGTGACTACAGTGCAGTTGCTGCTAACTGACTTGCTTTGAAGCTGCTTAGAATAAGCCCTGTTTTAAGTTGTACATTATAATTGGCCACATGTTGGCTAATACCTGCTAGTATCTGATATATGGGGGACAGATGTCCAAATTGAACTCCTCTGGCTGAGTTTAGGCTATTTTGGGATCTTTGCTCTCAGAGCAGAATATAGTTTTATCTCTCAGAATATGAGAGATACAACCTCACAGTTGCCTGTATATATCAGTATCGGTTGATATCGAATATTGGAAATTATGAGTTGGACAATATCGGATAGCAGATATTGGAAAAAAAGAAGCTAATATTGAACATCCCCAGTTTAAATTAGTGATTAGCTGAGTTTATTTATTCTTGTGTAGTTTTGTTGATACACTTCAAAATGTCAAGAGCTAAGCTGTTTCTGTAATAGGGGTGTGGCAAAATATCGACACACTGAAGTATCGCAATATCATATCAATATTTAAAGCACGCGGTATTGAGATTTTGTTCTATCAGCAGCAGTCCAGCATGTAGAAAAGTGTCTGCTTTCCAGTGATATCTATGTGCACCTGCAGGTTCAGGTTAAACTTTACACACAGTGGAAAGTACAAGTTAAAATGTGCTGTTGTTTGGGAATAATCATGCATTGACTGAAATGTTTATTTCTCTATGCACTAATATGCGTTTTCATATACTGATATACTACTTTGTTTTACTAATTTCACATGAATTTGTGTACATTTATACTGTTCCAGCTCAGCTGTGGTAATATTGTTTTCAAAAGCATTTTATTTTTATTTTATTTGAACACCTATTCAGTTGGGTTTTCCCAAAGTGAGAAATATTTATGTTCAGGGGGATGATTGGAAATGGTTTTATTATGAGATCTAAGTGGCAACAAAACCTGTGCAAGTTTAATCAATGGGCCATGGAAAAACTGAATTTCATTGATTTGAACTCATTTAGTTGTTTCAGTCATCCAATGCATATATATAGGTAAAACTTTTATTTCAAGCTGCATTTTTAATTTTTCTGAAGAGCCTAGAATATCGCTATTATTGCAATACATCGCTATGTCACAATATAGCAATATTGTATCATATCGTGACCCATGTATTGTGATACGTATTGTATTGCAAAGTCTTTCCCAATACCCCTATTCTGTAATAATGATAAATAAAATCTAGAGGATAATAAGCACAAGTTACAGGACACTGTTAATGAGTGATATTGGTGTATTTTATTTCTGCTGTTTGCTTGTTATATATAAGGATCACTTTATTTAGTCAGAAAAGAAGTTTGATTTTGATGTTGAAGTAGGTTAGTCTGTAGCAATACATCTGTGTCTGTCTTTTGGATAGTTTCAAGGCCAAGACTGGATGTATTTAAGGGAGGTTGTGGAAAAATGTAAATGTCATCAAAATTATTAGGGAAACCACAGATTGTGTGAAAATAGGTTAAGTCAGGAGGAAGGCTTCAATGTTCACATGAGATCTAGTTAATGAGTAATTGGATCTGCCCTTAGATGCAATGAGAACATATAAAACATCTTTTATGCTGTTAGCGCCAGCTTTCTCCAGTTCTTAATATTCTGCTGACTTCCATGAAGTGTATTTTTAATTTGGGATCTGACCACCATGTGAACCCACCAGACAAGACAGTTCTGTTTGAGATCACATGCATATGCACACGTATAAATTGAGACACACACACTTCCAAGGAAATCTATTTCCACACTATTTTCTATTCTCACATGTCCTCCTGCAAACTGACATCTTATTGGGCCCCACGGTCATCCCCCTGCTTGTGGCCAAATCTACACCGTGCCAAGTAAAGTTAGCCTCACCGGATCCATAAAGATAAATCTGATCTCGGTGAATACAACTATTTAAATACAGTAAACTGGGTCAGGTTTATTTGTTCCATGTGACTCAGACTGGTTCTGCCTCTCTCAGGGAGACAGTGGGTTTATCATTGTTAAGACAAATTGTGCACCTAAGGGGAAAACTGTGGGCTGAGTTTTATTTTTAAAAAATGAAAATGCTATCGACAACAGAGTGTTTTTTCCCCTGTAGTCTTGGCAGACCATCCCACAGTCACAGGGCTGACTGCGGCCTCAATAATTTGAGATACGTTCAAGCAAATTGAATTTCATAACATTCCATTTTAAACAGCACATTCTTGAGACAGCGCTTCTCCAATTTGCAGATGCAGAAAGCGCCTGGAAACCATCGCTCCTGAAATTACGTTCCCCAGAAAATAACCAATTTAACATGGTTATTTGAAAATTATACTGTAAACATAGGAAGGTATGTATTTACTTATTACAATTTCATCAGACATTATCAAATAATTATGAATCATGTCGAAACCAGGACCTGCCTTTGCATTTGATTTGTAACAGTACGTTTGATTATGGGCCTGTTTATTGGTCCCTGGGAAAGTTCATTGGCAGGACTGATGACATTTCTGTTAGTGAATCATCATCAGATGTCAAAAGAGCTCTCTCCTAGTCCTCTCTTGTCTTTGACCCTTAGCCAGATGACCAGACTGCTTGAGTTTGCATGAAAGCGTGCCAGTCCACTTGTGTGGTTGTGTATGTGTGAGAATCTTAATTAAAACATCCACACCTTGCAGTACAATGAAAACGTATGCAAGATGCTGCTTACAGTACAAGACCCTAAAAATCTTCTCACTAGACCTCATAGCAGCCCGATTTGCTGCAAAGCTCCCAAGAGGGTTTAAAAAACCTTAAAGCCAGAACAGCAAAGAGGACGAATGACACATGTGGCATATGTGGGTAGGACTCCAAGGTGGAGGTTTGTGGCCAGTGGGGCTCACTCCTCTTCCAGTCACAGGAAGCCGGTAGGAATGAGAGGAATGCAGTCAGGCAATACGGTGATGGAGGGAGCAGCAGTTGCAGGGCAGATTGCCAGAAAAAAAATGAAAAAAGAAAAGAGTCAAGGAAAAGATAGGGAGAGTCAGAAAGTGATTAGAGGGTGGGAAAAGTTGGGGTGCAAATTAAGGCCCGCAATCTTCCCTGATGTTCTTCTATGTTGATAATGAGCATGACACCACAGGGGTCAGCGGCAGAAATGACACAGCACATTACTGGGAATTGTGGAGTGTGTGGAGTTATCAGTCGGGCAGATTTCCTGGTATCGAGTGGACGCTGTGGACACACAAACAAGAATCTGCATTTTTTCTCTCCAGGGGGTCATCCTACCTTACAGACATGTATATATATGGACACAAAAACAGGCTAAGATATGAAAACAGCACAGACATGCAAGCAGAGACAAACAATATCATAGAGGCAAAACCTGCAGTCTGTTTTACGGAAACTTTTCCAGCTTGCTTTTCTCTGAGTCAGATGCTCTTAAGATTCCGTTGAAAGATATTTGTTGCCAACTTAGATTTGAATACAAATAGTTGTGGCTGGACTGGACGGCCATATTTGTGGAGCACTGATAAGACAAACAAGGGACACTTCACCTCAGTGGTTATCAAAATTCAGATTTTTGTGTAAGAAGGGTTGCTTGGCTCATTGTTTTGTTGTCTCTCACCTTTCTCATGAGCCAGATTCTTATCTGCAGAGCTTTTTAAGGAACAGTAAATATCAGATAAACAGTTCCTAACAAGCCAAACAAACAGATGATGTGACTTGTTGATACTGGATGCAGAAATGACAAAGAATCACTGACTTGTGGAGGCATAACGCAAAGAAAATGTTCTGTTTCATACATGAAGCAGTGGTTAAATGCCCGGGTCTTACAGTACGTCGCTTTAGCGGCATGGTAAAAACCAAAGCACACGTTCAGGTATGTCCTGCTAAGCTCCAGCGAGCAGCTGCGTGGTGGCTTTGAACTGAGGAGGTGCTGGAGGCTGCTCACAGCGGTGGGTTGCCTCTAAAGCCTTTCCACTCCCAACAACACAGAGAAGCGTAAACCACAGAGGGGAGCGATGGTGCTCGCGCTCGCCTAGTTTCTCTGGAAACTGACTGTGCGACACTGGAAAGTGTTGCTTTACAACGCCTTCTCACTCCTGTATGAGCGAGTGTGGAAAAAATTCAAGCGTGGAAAACAATGTGTAAACCTTTGAGAGGTTTAGGAAATGCATTTTGTTTTCTTTTGATATTTAATTCCAAAATTTGTGAGGTGACAATTTCACTGAAGCCGCAGTCAAATTAGAGCTCAATTGGGAAGAAAAAGTCATGATGTTGGGTTAAACGCCCAATAACTAACAATAAAGGGACAAATAAGAGATTTCTGATTATCTCCTTTCTTTATGGCCGTTATTACCCACAAGATAACATCTAGAGTGGAGAGAAGAAAGCAAAAACCTTTAAGTGTATCACATTTCCGTCTAATAGGGGCTTTCAGCTCTGTTCAAGTAAAATCTTAAAGCTCTTTGTGGCTTTTTTACCATGACAGTGAAGATTAGCTGCTCCTTTAGAAGATGATTGCAGTAAAACTACTCTTCCACAAGATGGTGATATATAAATAAATTAATAGTTTACAAATTAAACACAAATAGTAGCATGCTAAAATGGAACTAAGCTAACTGAAAACCATCCAGCCCTCCTCCTTACTTCACTTGACATCAGTTTTCAGCCTCTCCTGTCATGAAGAGCCTTTTCTGCAGCTTAATAAGACATGAACTGTACTTCTGGCCCACTGCAGAGCCAACTTTACTGCATTGCACTTCAGCTACATGGAAAATGTGCAACCCAGTGCAGGTTGAGTTAGACAGAAAACAAAGATGCATTTCTGCAGGATTCCACAGACAAATAATGACTTATTCATGTCAAATCTTAAATCTTTTAGTGAGAGTTTACACACTGTTCAGAAGACAAATGTTCCAGATTTGAAAAGGAAACCCACAACATTTTTAGCTGCCCCTCAGAGGAGCTGTACACAGAGTTGCGGTCTGAGACCCAGAGAGGGAGAGTTTATGTCCCAGAGGGCCACTTTTAGCTGACTGTGGCCCCTTAACCTGCTGTCCCTTGACCTTTAGAAACCAAACAAACCAGAAGTGTGATGATTTATCTTACTGACAAGAATAGAAACCCTCAAGCTCTTCAAGTTGCTCAGATTAACACTTCTTGTTCACACATTGTCCTCAATACTTTCTCAATAAAGCTGAAACTAGCAGTTATCTTTATTATAGACTAATATAGAAGTCTTCAAACGTTTTGTTTAACCCACCTAATCCAAACACCATCGGAGACAAAGAGCAAAAGTCTGATTTATAGGCCAACAAACTGTACATTTCTCCAAAAATACAGCTGCACTGTAGACTAAAAGTAGAGCAACTAAAAGCTGAGATCTGCACTTCAGCTCTTACTGGAATATTAATGTAAAAACATAAACAAGCGAAAAGATGTAATATGTACAATCTGATGAAGCAGTTTTGAGCAAGTGAAAGTATCATATGCAGAGCTGGTATCTGTGGGCAACAAGATTTGACATGACAGCGCTTTTAGAATCGATGATCCCTGTTAGCAGTCTTTGCATCCCCAAACTGGACCTGTTCTGCCTTGATCTTTACCACTCTGTGCTTATCTCCCTCAGCGGCTCATAGCAGAGAGAGACTGTTATTTTGTGTCTCTTGTTTTGTTGCCTCTAAAACTCTTTGTGGACATACCAGGGTGGGTAGTTCTGTTTCCAATTTTCTCCCCTTCCCCATCCTAAGAAACAACTTCTAAAACCAAACAAACGAAACCATAAAAACAAAGTTAAATGTCATGTGCTGCATTATATTATATTATTTGTAGCAACTGCAACACTGAATCCAGCAGAAACTCAAGCTTATCGAAACTGAACCAAACTAAAACTATTTCCCAGGAGTATCAGTGAAGATGAACTGTACCAAAACCCCAAACAAAGCTGCGTTCACATCTGCAAAAGTTACAAAAGAAGACAAGATATTCTCTTTAACAGATGAAACTGGCATGCACTGCTGGTTTACAGTATATTCACTCAAACAAACCCCTTCTGCTAATAATTTCTCAGCAGACAGATGCATGGACGTGCAGTTGCACACAGTCTTACCGCTTTTTGGTGCTGGCGTTCAGGGAGAGGTCCCTCCGTGTTGCTACAGCAGTTCAGTCAGTCAGAGAGGCAGCAGTGGGACAGACGGTCGGCTCGGAGAGGAGATAGCTCCTGCTCTGACAGGGGAGTGGTGCTGCAAGCCGGAGCCTGGCTGCGCGCTGACAAACAGTCAAACTGCTTGACACTACGAGCTCCCTCTGACTTTTCTGTGTCTTGCACTTCCTCTCATGTGAGCTCAACTAGTTTGTTCTCATTTTTCTCTCTCTCTCACTCTCTTTCTTGTACACACACACTTAATCACACCCCCTTAATTTTCTTTTTTCAGAGAGGATACAGTTGCTCTGCTCTATCATTCCCCCTGTAACTTTCTGGCAGTGCTGCCCCTGTTCTGAAGGGAGGGAGGTTAAGGAGGGGGGGGTGGAGATTGTGTTTGTGTATGTGTGTGTGTGTGTTGAGAGAAAGAGAGCGCGACAGATTGTGTAGTCATTTGTATCAGACAGACAATAGCAGGAAGTGTCGCTTCAGGATGAACAAAGTACACAGGACTGAAATAAGAAAACTGCAGCAAGCAGGATTTGATAATGTACTAAAAGACCCACATTGGAGCAGCTCTGACACCTGAGGGAATACTAATAATAATACTAATACGCGGTTTGTGTTTGTGAGATGATTTGTTTTGAATTATATGCAATTTTTTTCTGTGTTTAAAATTATTTTCAAGATCAATTGCACAGCTTTAATAATATTACAACATCAAAAGAATTAAAGAGGGTACTAGATATCTGCTGATCAAACCAAATAGCATAGCAAATCCCCCCTCCCAAACACACACACACACACAATGAAAACACATGACTCCTGTACAAATACAAATGGAGCATTCACAGTGATTACTTACACAAGGAGGCATATTTCACTCTCCCAATTACATTTCAAACTGAATAAAAGCCAGGAAGTATGGTCATTTAATAAACAAACTTTTTATCCATTTAGCTTCTGTGTGATCCTGTCTTCCTGAAAACAAACCAGAGAGGCAGCCGCTGTAATCATTTATGACTTTCAGTTTAACTCGAGTTACCCAATCAGTGAAAATCACAGGTTACAACCATGTAATGGGCATTTTTTTCTGGCATTGTGAATTGGGTAAAGGTTTGTTTTCTCGGAAGTACAAGCGGAAAAGACACATTGCTGAATGTGGATTTGTTGGATTAGTCATCACTGAATAAAATGTGTGAGGAGCACTGCATTCATTTATATTAAGCTGCAACATTAAAAGCCAAAAAACAAAAAAAAAAGGTTCTGCAAATTTTGTAAATGAGCTCACATTTTCAGTTCAATTTAATAACTAAAAAGAGGAAGCAAATATACATATAGTATATTAATATATACAGTATATATATATATATATATATATATATATGTGTATATTAGGGAAGTGCAGCGATATAAAGAATACTTTAGTGTCACGGTTCTGTATTTTTTCAATACAAAAACAAGTACATTTTCATGCCTCTTTTAACCAGTGTCCTTTTGTCCACAACGGTTTACCATAAGTTCATCGATATGAAAACGAAAGTAGTTCCAAATACCAGATCTGAATGTAGTATTGTAGAACACAGATCCACTGAGTTTTCAACACAGAGCTCATTGTTATAACAAAGGCTGAAGAAAATATATTGTATTTGATACACAGTGGTCATGGGTCAATGTACACCCATGTGGTTTGGTTGCAATACAAATACAGCGGGGAAAAAGTATTGAATACATCAACATTTTTGTCAGAAAATATATTCTTATTATTATTATTTATTATATATAAATTTATATTTCTAGTAGAGCTATCGAGACGAAATTTTCACCAAATGTCAGCAACAATAAAGGTAATGCAGTTATGTTTATTAAAGTGAAATGACACAGGATTGAATACGCTTACTGAAATTTATTAAAATACTTGGTGCAAAAGCCTTTGTCTGTGATTCCAGCCTCCAGACGCCTCCTCTATCCAGGGAAACCAGTAATACGTTGCTCAGGTGTGATTTTGGCCCATTCTTCCGCACAAACTGTCTTCAAAACTTCTGGGTTTCAGGAGTCTCTTCTGTCAACTTGGATCTTCAGTTCTTTTGTGATTAACTGGGCCATTCTAGCAGCTTTATTTCTTTTTCTTAAGGCAGGTGAGTGTTTCCTTGGCTGTGCACTTGGGATGGTTGTCTTGCTGAAAGATCCAGGCTCTTTCAGCAGCTGCAGATGGCAGCAGATTCTGGTCCAGAATGTCTCTCTACTTTTCTCCATTCATTCTTCCTTCAATGATATAAAGTCTGCCAGTACTAATGCTGAAAAACAGCCTCACACCATGATGCTCCCATCTCCAAGCTTCACTGTTGCTATGGTATTTTTTAGGATCAAGTGCGGTGCCATTTCTCCTCCAAACATGTTGTATCTTGTGACATCTAGAGTTCAGTTTTGGTCTCATCTGAGCAGACTTTGTTTTCCCAGAATGTCATAGTTTTTGTCAGATGTTGTGTTGCAAACTTCAAACGAGCATCAACATGCTTTATCTTCAGAAATAAGTCTTGCGTAGTGTGCATGCATGAAGGCCATGGCGGTGGAGTGCATTACTTCTTGTTTTCTTGGAAACAGCACACTGCTGATTCCAGGTCTTTCTGAAGCTCTCTATTAGTGGTCTTGGGTTGTTGGAGAACCTTTCTGTCTGAAATCTTGCAAGGAGCACCTGGCACGTGGCAGTTGTGACAATGCCGTGTTCTTTCTGCTTCTGGATGATGGCCCCAATGGTGCTCACTAGAACTTTCAGAAGTTTAGAAATGCCTTGAACCAATGCCTTCAGTGTGTTTTGCAATCATAAGGTTGCATAGGTCTTGAGACAGCTCTTTGCTTTTTACCCATCATGGAATACTTCTTGTCTGACACCTTGGTGCTAAGAAACCTTTTAGAAGGCATCAATCAGGACTAAACCAGCTGATATTACTTTGCACTGAAAGGGACAGGATTTACTTTCTAAATACTGACAGACTCCAGCTGCTTTCTTGGTTTTCCAGATCTTTTTGTCCTCCAGTTCTTCATGTATTCAAGCGTATTCCCTTTTTCATTTCACTATATAGCATAACTTAATTTATGGACATAAATGTTTTGATTTCTTTGTATGTGTGCATTACTTAGGTTGTTGCAGACATCTGGTGAAAATTTAATGTCAATAAGACTCTACAAGAAATATATTTTCTGAGAAAAATTTGACATATTCCGTATATATATATATATATATATATATATATTATTATATATCTGTGTGTGTGTGTGTGTATTAGGGATGTTCGATATTATTGGCTGATCTTAGCATTAAAATGTGATATTGGAAAATATCGGCATCAGTTTTTTGGACTGATATTTTGAAAAACAAAATCTCGTGAGATTTCATTTGTAAAATCTCACAGTGCAACGAAATCTTGTGAGATCTTGTTCCATTGGCAGCGGTCCAGCATGTATAAAAGTTCCCGTTATCCTGGAAGAACTTCATATCCCAGCATTCCTTTCAGAGTCATGTGACTATGGTGCAGCTTCTGCTGCAACAGACTGACTTGCTATAAAGCTGCTTATAATGTCTAGTTTTAAAGTTGTACTTCCGTGGTCATTTCATTGATATTTCTGTGTTCTCCATTATTATTGAATGCATTCTGCATCGTTTCTGTTTAAAAAAACCTTCTGGTTGCTTAGTATTCAGCTGTATTTGTATACTAGAAGAGAGGCTTGTGGTCCAACGGCAGGCTTTTCGGGTCCTTCTCATGAATTTCCGTCTGATTGGCTGGCTCCCATCAGTGTATGAAGGAAGCTCCGCCCTCCGCTCTTATTTCGCTACAGACAGGAAATAGAGCCGACAAACAAGTTTGTTCCATCATGCTAACAAACAGTTAGCTAATTGGCTTCTCAACTCCCGAAGCTACAGTCGTGCCGTCTTTACTTCTAGTGTGTAGTGGAGGGTTACCTGCCTTCCAATGGACAGATAGAAACCCCATGTGGGATACGCTATTTGCAATGTTACGTAGAAGGGCAAGGCTGTTCCCGATTCGCTCTTCTCTTTGTATTGTTTCTGTGATGAGAAAGCACAGCCGACTGGGGGGAACGCAACGCTAGCAAAGTCAGCATGTGTAAGTAAACAAGGGGATACCCTCCGTATTTCAGAAGGAGCAAGTTAAACGGGTTTTCAGTGGAAGGAGGCCTTTGAAGTTGTTGGTGAAGTTACCAAGTTGTCAGAAACATTATAATTAGCCACATGTTGGCTAATACCTGCTAGTATCAGATATATGGCAGCCAGATGTCCAAATTGAACTCCTCTGGCTGAGTTAAGTCTATTTTGGGATCTTTGCTCTCAGAGGAGAATATAGTTCTATTTCTCAAAAGATGAGTGATACATCCTCACAGTTGTCTGCATACATCGGTATCGGTTGATATTGGAATTTAAGTGTTGGACAATATCGTTATGTCGGATATTGGTAAAAAAAACAATCTCGAACATCCCTAATATACTTTATATATATATATATATATATATATATATATATATTGATATGTATATCAGTCACTCATCAGTCATTTTCTGTACCACCAGGGTACACCCTGGACAGGTCGCCAGTCTGTTGCAGGGCCTATACACACACACACACACACACACACACACACACATATATATATATATATATATATATATGTGTGTGTGTGTGTGTGTGTGTGTTTGTGTGAAATTTCTATGAATAGCCCAATGATATTTTCACTATTAAGTTTGGCCACAAAAAACTTTTAAGTTAAAAATCAGACACCTTAATGTCCTTTAATCAGTCTCTGCCATATTTTTGTAGTATCCATATAAGATATACCTCCAAGATGACAAACATATGTGAATTATCTGCAGTGAGGATTACTATTTAGTTTATATTATAATCTTATTAATATTTTTAATATTCTTCAAAGACAGGCTGCAGCTTGTACTCTGTGTTTATATTATCAATTCATCAGTAGTGTTTTTTATTCCGCCCTTATTGAATCCCAGCTAATCCCACCTTTCTGCAGACAAAACAATGCCACAGTCAGACATAACAACTCTGCAATAGATGGTGTCTTGAAGCTGAGCCAACACACATTAGCCCTGCTGGACCGAATTAACCTGCATTGATTTTCTGCAGTGGTTCATGGTTTCTTTGGTTCATAGTTGAGAAATGCAGCTAAGAGGTTGACAACTCTTCTAACCTCAAATGTTGTGTGGTCTGGCTCCCTCCGCTACCGCTGCTGGCAGCTATGGATTACCTTTCTGGTTCAGATGAAACTTCATCCTTTGGGGAAAACATACTGACCAAAGGGAACTCATGTTTGGGGGTTACGACCCTTTGTCGGTGTGGTAAGAGAGAGAGCCCAAGGCTGGGTCTTCGTGGTCTCAGTTTCTCCTCAAACAAACTTTGAACAGAATGTAATCTTCAAACTTATGTAAAATCTAAGAAGGAAAAAAGAATAAGAGCAATAAATCCGATGGTTGCATTAGTTTGGTTTTGGAAGGAAAACTGCAGTGAATAAACAAGCATTTCATGAATTTAAGGAAATGCATTTGACTGTTTTTCATGTTTTGTTTAAATGTCCCCTTGAGGCCATTTACCACAAAATCCATTTACAATTAAACTCATGTGGGTTTTGATATGAATAAAGGAAAAGAAAAAAAAACCTTGTATGAGCTCACTTTTCAAACAATGAGCAGTTCTCCTGATCTGGTCAGATCTGTGCAAGCAGGACTTTTGTGGTTAAATTGACACAAACAGCCAACCTGTTCTTTTTGGAATGCAGAGAGGAAAAAGAGAAAAGAAAAAAAGACGTCAAGGCTGATAAGAAGCAGGTTAGGAGTCCTTGAGGAATACAATGGGATCTGCATCATCTGGAAACATGAGGTGCAGACTGTTAAAAGTCCCTAAATATCAGTGGAGGAGGAGGAGGAGGAAAGGAGGGGGCACCTTTATCTGCCAGAGCAGTTGAGAGAGGCCACAAAAGAGAGGAAAATACTGGACACTGCTTATCAGCTTGAGAATGGCCATCTTTTTTTCCCCATTATCCTCGTCAACTTTATCTGCTTTATGGTTGCCTTTCATGGCATTTATAAGAATTTCATTTGGAAACATCTTCTGGTGTCTCAGCATCACATTTGCTTCAGAAAAATCTTTCGATTGTCATCTTTGTCCTGGAAATGATCACAAATGCCTTGACACCTGAGATGTATTGGTGCCTCTCAAAGAAACGCCTCCACCAACTGTGCCAAACGTACTCGCATACGTCCGGGAACGCTGGCTGTTGTGCTTCTCAGCTTTCAATCAGCCTGAGCGGCGAGCCGACCCGTCTCAAACAGGAAGGGGGAGTTTCCTGAAAGGTCACGGTTGTTCCAGCCAGACCAAACACTGGCTAATTGCTTTGTTGTTTGTCGGGTTGGTGCCTGTTTTTGTGTTGTACTTTTCCTTTGTTTAGCATTCCCAAGTATATTACCTGAGTCGGGACCTAAAAAAGATGGGGAGGACAGCAAGAGGAAGTTTGAAAAATGGAAGACAAGAAAAGGAAGGTCAAGTACGGAAAATACTGAAAATATGAGGGCAGCGGTTGCATGATGGATGCCGTGATTAGGCGTGAAGGGGGCCCCTGACTCTACTAGGCTCTCAAGCTAAAAATAGCAGAAGTAGGAAGGTGCTTATGGGACCCAGGGGGAGAGGACTGGAGGGGACAGGACAAGTAGGGCCTGCAGTTATTGGGGAGAGACAAACAGCTGGGGGGAATGTGTGTGTGTGTGTGGGTGGGTGTACATGCTCTGCTGCATGCAGCTGTACTCTGTCTTTCAGGTTTTCAAATTGTAAGATTGCCTCTTTTTCTTTCACACACACACACAGCAGGAAGGAGTGTAATGGGTCCCTGACAGCCAGAGCCTTAAAGAATGAAAGAATGTGCAACATGAGGCAAAGGAACAGCTGTATAGAGGGGGGCCAAACAGGAGGGGTCGGGGGCAGTTGATTCACAGAAGAGGGGCGAGTGCAGCCGCAGAAGATATGACGAAGAAAAAAAAAAATTGAGGGGGAGGCTTTCTGAGTAACAGTATGTGGAGAGGTGGACTCCTCTGGAATCATCAGATTTATTGGTTCAAGTCAGACATCGGTCTTAATCAGGTCAGAATGTTTCTGGCCCGGACTGGAAGCCCAGCAGATGTTTTGCTCAGCTGTTGCAGAACTGATTCACAGTTGGGTCAATGTACCTCTTATTAAGTTAGCTCTATGCAGTGAAACAGCCTTGAGAACTTGAACAGCTCAGAGGCTGAATGAACAATCCCAATGCAAGGACAACAAGCTGCAGATCCCTTGTGTGTGTGTGTACGTGTGTGTGTGGGAGGAGGTGAGAGGTAGTGGAAAAAAACATGAAGTCACCCTGACTATGGTGGTACTGGCTATTTAATTTTGTGTCTGGACTCCAACTTGACATTGATCCATCCAGTGGCTGTATGCGAATGCATCTGAATTAGCTCATTTATGAGCTGTAGGAGATCTATTTTGGAGGGAGATGCGGCCAAGATATCCATCTGTACGTTGCGCTCTTGGTATCTTTGTCACTGCCTGTATTTTTATGCTAGAAAGCATCTGCATGTGGTTTATTGTGGCACTCCCATGTTTCAGAAGGCAAGCTACATTTTTGTTCAGGCTACACACAGGGAGAAAAAATAGCAAAAAAAAACCAACAAAACAAAACAAAAAAAAAAAAACACGGCACTGCAGAACCACAAATATCATGAGATAGAGCAAAAAGACCACAGTATCACACATGTATGGCAGGTACAAACATTCACTCAGACAAACTTATCAGTTGCAGAGATCATTGAGTTTTCATTTCTTCTCTTTGGGTTGATCCAGACAACTTGACACCTACTGTCAGTGCGCACCTGGATTGCATGCGTACACTTTTGCTGAAAAGTTTTTACCTCTGAAGCTTCGCTTCTTGTGAAATCCCCACCTCCTGAAAATACCACTGTTGTCGTGGTTGGAGATGACATCTATCACAGCATCTGAAGTGTGTATGTTGGTGTGCGTCTATGTGTGCTCAACATCAAGGCCGTGCAGGGGCAACATGTCACAATGCACCTGCGTGCGGGCGGAAATGCAGCTCCCCCATAACCACAATATACACACATACACACACATACACAATGCACACTGGCCACCTGTGCTTTCTTTTATATGTCAGATATTTGAGTTGTCATGAACGCATTCTTATTGCAAGTTTGCTTCATCAACATGTTGTGTCCCTTTTTTAAAAACTTTTAAATAGACTGCAGACTCATAATAAAATTTCTAAATGAATAGAAGTACTTGAGATAGTTTTAATTGAGAAAGACATTTGATTTTAAACTTGGATAATATTATTAACCACTTGAGTTTTAGTCAAAAAAGAGCAGCACACGTGGGTATTCTGTATTTCAGATGAGTGCCAGGATGTTTATATTTGATGTGTAATAGGCCGTGAACACATAGAAAACATGATGGCCTAGGTATTTTACATGATGTCACTAAATGTGATTGAAATACATTACCTATTCATGTACCCTTAGATGTGGCATCAAACATTTCCATCACTGCTTAGCAAGTTTAAAACTGAACAGTAATGGAACTATTTTTCTGCATTCTTATCAGATAACATGACCACCCACCTTGGTGTGGTCTGCTAGTCGCGGGCAGGCAGGCAGGTTGCTCAGAGTGATAATGTGCACTGATTTGCACTGCAGAAAAAAGGTGCTAAAAACTTACAGAATTGAAAGAATTATAAAGTTAGATAACAAATATTTTATGCAAATAAATGACATTACCCTTATCCTCAAACTTTAAATCACTCATCTGCCACTCTTGAATTTATGCAGACAGAATCAGCAGATAGATGTCTTTAACCCTTTAACTTTTGCACTTAGAAAAAAGCAACAGAAAAATATTTCTTTGCCGTTTTTCTTTTCATTTGGGCAATAATAATAAGAATCATGTTTTAACTAATTGTTTATATGACAGTTAAAGGCAATGTGGATGATGTTTTCCAGGAGCATTTTTTACTATATTGCTTAAAATCTCCTTCATACATCCAAATTGTAGACAACTAATTAAATGCTCTTTTAACCTAGACATAAGATGGCCATGCCTAGGTTAAAAGAGCATTTAACTAGTTGTCTGTACAGACTATCTTCAGAAATGGCATCTTTAGCTCTGCATGAGCAAAACCGTGTCTGCAGCTCACTACCTTTACACAAGGAAAAGGCAACTGGATGTGCATGTTGGAAACAACCACCTGAGATTCAGCAATTTCCCCAAGTACCTTAGTGTATGTTTGGACCGGACACTGTCACACAAGCAGAACCTGGATGAAGTGAAAGCCAAGACAGCAGCAAGGGTCTTGCTCATCCACCACCTGGCAGGTTCAACTTGGGGAGTCCACATGTAAACAAGGTAAATACTGTCATCAACAGTGCCCTCTGGATGGTAACTGATTGTCTGAAACCCACTTGTGGCCCACCTGCCAGTCCTAGCTGGAATTGTCCCTGCCAGTCTCTGCCAGGATGCAGCTACCCTTGCAGTGGCATAAAAACCACAGGGGAATGACTAGCACATCCTGCACAAGGTCATAACAACACTGGCACCATCATGCAGGCTAAAGTCCCGCTATTCCTTCAACAAGGCAGCGCAAGAGATCCTGCAGTTGATCCCTGAGAACTTGTCCAGAGATGCCTGGCTGACAGCATCCTGTAAACCAGTGGTTCTCAAACTTTTTTTTTGCAGGGCCCCCCTTTCATTGGAAATTGTAATGTCAAGCCCCCCCCCCTGAAAGGGCCTTATCAAAACTGCTGGGCACATAATCACTGGCTGTCCCTATACAGCCCACCCTCCACTGTCATACGGCATTTTTGACCTAGAGCCAGAGACGAGGCCATGGCTACATGACACCGAGTTGTCACCAGTCACCTTCACTTTTCTAAGCGGGCAGTCCGCAGCTTTGTGACCAGGTTGCTGACAATAGAAACTTTGAAAGGTCTTACCGGTCGAAGTCGGTTCTAACCCAATGCTGGTAACTCGCAGTGGTGGATGATGCTGACGTGGCATCGGTCCTCTTTTGATCCACCCCTGAGATGTGGGATGAGTCGAGCAACATGCTGTGGAGCTGTGTGGTACTCCCCTTGTGGTGCGTGTGGAGAAATAATCCTTTCTGGCACTGATAAACTGCTTTGCCAGTGTTGCAGCTTTTAATCTGTCTGTTGGTTTGTGCTCCTTAACCCAAGAGTGGATCTCTGGCAGGATCCATTGACCGTGGCATCCTCTCGGACGATGGTACATCTGTGTCGGCAGCTCTCCTGGTGGCACTGAGGACTGACAAAACCTCCGTCTGTACGTTTCGGTGGAAATGTCAAACTTAGCTATTAATGCTGCTTTCAGTTCATGGTAAGAGTGCGCTTTGTCCATGTCCATAGCACTGCAAGCTTTGAGAACTTTTCCAGACAACAGTGGGACCAGGCGACATGCCCATTCTGTTTCTGGCCATTTCCACATTTTGGCCATACGTTCGAATCTTAACAGATTGTTCTCCAGATCCTCTCCCATCTGAAATGGCAACAGCTTGGGTTGAGTGGCATATACTCTTTTAGCTGCTGTGGGAGCCCTAGCTGTGACGGGCACTACGGTGTCGTCTGTGACGCGTCGCTGCCGTGGAGCCCGAGTGGGAAACATTAGCAGTGCGCTCGGGCTGCTTGCTGTTGTGGTACTGGAATTGGGATTTGATGTCCTTGGAGTCCTCTGTATGGCTTGTGTGCGATGCTGTGGGGTTGGATGTACTGATGGCAGTGCTGGCGAATGTAATGGTTCTCTCAGGCTGTGCAGTTCTCGAAATAGGCTCTCCTCTCGCCACTGCTTTATAGACAGGAATCCTTACATCAGCTCTTTCATCTCATCTGACACACTGCAGGTGGGCTGACTGCTGATGTAGACGGTGTGCAGGCACCCTCCTTGTCCAACGTTGATGCTGCTGTGCCCCACTCCATGTCTTTTACCTTGGAGATAGTCACTGCAGTTTGGGGTTTTAGTTTAGTTTAGTTTAGTTTATTTCAAGCAAATACTAGACCAGGAACAGAACAAACAAATCATACAGAGCTATATGATAGCTGAAAGTAAAGTCCAAAATTCAACTGAATCAAACAACACAAAAATAAGACTCTCACTGATGCTTGAAAAGGAGTGGGGAGAAGTAAGACTTAATAAACCCCACCCCAATTTGTTTGGTGGGGTGTCGGCTTTCTCCGGCATCCGTAGTATGGTATCCCACTCCTGAAACCACTTGTGATGGGGCTGGTTTCAAGGCCCCATCTGGACTGGAATCACCAGATCCAAATAATTCCAGGATGACCACAGTTTTTAGTTTTGGGGGAGCTTTATTGTGCTTACATCTCCCCCAGATCGATGTGCAATATCATTATTCAGTGACACTATGTCTAATTGTTATAGACGGTAGGATGTGTCACACACAGTCGACGCAACTCACAGTTCTCTACCTGCCAACCATTAGCTGTCCCCACCCGTAGCTACTCATCCTTCTCTCTCCACGCTCTACTCTCAGATTGTCCTGCTAATAAAATCCAGGCTCCACCTATTACACTGTAAATGTTTGTGCTTCCTATGTTTGGCTGACAGTGCATTATGTCATCACTTCATACTAACTGTAACACAAACATGAAACAGAAATACACAATCACAAACAATACATGGTGTCACTTATTACCAGGCGTAACCAATCCACTAATCTACTGTATTTCACCCTTCTTAGCCCAGTATGTACATATATGTTCGGCAACCATCCATTTGCTGCCTGTGATGGGGGTTGCTCTGTCACACTTACATAACAGTGAACTGCCAAAGGGAGAATAATACTATGATATATGATTGTATATTGATATGCTTTTTAAATGAAAGATTTTCTATCATACAGAAAGTGAATTTCTTCACATTTTTTTGCACCTGCACTGCAGCTTCTCCTCTGCATACGGACTTCGTCTTCTGTTTTGTTAGATGTGCTCTCTTTGTCTCTGTATGTGGGGCAAGTTAGGTGACCACAGCGCTGATAAAAAGGTTGACAGGTGTCCCCCTGCCTCCAGCTGTGATCTGAAACTCTGTGGCTTTTTTCTGAGAAAAATGCCCCGCTGCAGAGTCGTGAACATGGTTTCAAGAGTTCCTCACCTCACACATGTTCAAAACGTGGCAGACTATTAGCAGATTGCATATTTCACAATACCTTGCTGAGACTTGCACACATTAATGAAACAGTGTAAAACAGAGGCTTTGCTTTATAAGTTGACAAGTAGAGTAAATCATTTTATGAACATCAAAAATAATTCTTTAAGTTGACTGTATCAGTAAATGCTCAAAAGTAGAAAGTACAGCTGAAGTAAATAAATCTGTTGCTGACACACAAATTAGAAAAGCTGCCTGGGACTTCCTCAATGGATGGTCCCAGCAGAGGAGCATGGAGGTGGAAATGTGAAAACATGAGGCTTCATTAGATCAAAACAAAAAAGTTTCCAAAGTTCGTACTAAACTTGGAAAACACTCCTTTATGCATTGTGCACCTGCTGTTTGGAATTCATTACAGAGCACTTTGACGCTGTAGGATTTAGTTTCTCTTGGAACTTTCAAAAACCATGTAAGAGACTTGGAATTAGCCTCATATCGTTCTTGCTCTTGCTTCACATAAGAGTCCCAAATTCAACTCTAGTGTTCTCATTGCATTTTGTATATTTTATTTGTTGTATTATTGGTGTTTATTGTGCAAATGTTATTGTTTGTTTTATTGTTGAAACTTAATGTTTTAAGCTGTTGTCTTGGCCAGGCTTCACTTGGAAAAGAGATCATTGCATCTCAATGGGACCGACCTGGTTAAATAAAGGTTTAAAAAAAAAACATGTTGCAGAGGTGGCGTGTATACAGTAGATGACATCATGAATTCCTTTGGATGCATAGACAGCGGCTAACAAGATTATTCCCAGCCTACAGAAACTTAGCAGAAGATGAATATTTGAGCATGACAAAAATCCATTGCTCTTATGAATATAGCAAAAATCCTAAAAGACTTTCTTTACAAGAAAAATACATGAAAACCTTGTTAATCAGTTTTGCCTTGAGGAAAAATTTGGTAGTATTTTAAAGAAAAAAGTGGAGCAGTCTAACAACATATCTCTTTATATATATTATTCACTTTGTACAACACTGGTAGCCCATAGGACATAAAAGTACAAAAAGAAATAAAAAGGAAGTTGTGCTGATCTCATGCTGTTTGACGCAGGGCCATGCAGAGACCTTTTAAATGCCATACACACGTCAACTGATATAAATGACAGTAAAACCTTTGAATAAAAGCAGTCCATGATCAAGTAAGATGTAAACATATAATGTTATAGTAAACTGCACTGTACTGTGAACCCATATCGCCAGCTCTATGCTAACCGTTAGCCTATGACTTGTTCGCTAATGTATTTACTTGTCAGGGGTCTCTGTGTTACCGCATGTACTTAAAACTCCTTTTTTAGACTCTGGGTAGATGGAGTGGTCCATTTTATTCAGTCAACCAGCGTCCAATCATCCATCAGTGTTTACAAATATTCATGCATGTCAGTTACGAGGCTGGTGTTGCACCAAAATCTGTGACACTTCCGAATCTGTGGCTGTTTTGGGGTGACATCATGAAATGTGCGAACAAATAAGTCGAGACTGGTCGAGAACTTCGGTGGTTCAGTGCAGTCAGCCGTTTCGGAACTTAAACACAAAAAAACCCTAATATTTAACTCTTTTTTTCTTTTTTTAATAATAATGGATTTGATTTATATTGCCCTTTTTTTTCTATCAAGGAACCCAAAGCGCTCACAGTAGGTCCATTATTCATTCACTCCCCATTCATACTTGGTGATGGTAAGCTACTGTATGTATGTAGCCACAGCTGCCCTGGGGCAGACTGACGGAAGCGTGGCAGCTATTTCGTGCCTACGGCCCCTCCATCCACCATCAGAACATTCACACACATTCATACAAGGCAAGGGGGGTTAGGTGTCTTGCCCAAGGACACAACGACATATGGCTGGGGGATCGGGATTCGAGCCGCTGATCCTCCGATCATTGGTCAACCTGCTCTACCACCTGAGCCACTGTCCCCCCCCCCCCCCCCCCCCTAATATTTAACTCTAAATTAGTTTTATATAGTAGCGAGGGGAACGAATTTAGCATATGCCTGTAGTTGACTTTTGGAACGTTTGAAAAGCATGATACAGCACCTTTAAAAGGTGGGTAGGGACAATGGACAGATGTCCTTTATTGTTGGGTTTGAAAATGACAAATGTACAAAAACAGACAGAAACCAGGCCCCTATAAAACATGACTGTGGCCAGTTTTTTGTCTTGAGCAATAAAGTGTGTCATCTGTTGCTAGGTTAGGGTTAGGGTTGGTCAGAGTTTTAATGAAAGTTCAAAATACATAAAACAGACTATACTGCTGAAATCCCCACATACAGTCGAAACTTCTTTTAAAAATGAAAGAGATGATAATGTTTCCACTGAGCATCAGTTTGTTTGCAAGACTTCAGTTTCAAGTTTAAGCTTCACTGAAGCATTTTCATATTTCATTTACAGCTAAAAATAGATGTAAAGATGTTTCTTTTAGCAATTTTTGAAATATTTGATTAAATTGGGTTTGCTACCTCATACGCTATGATTAATTAAAAGCTTTGAATATATATTATTAGGCTGTGAAAGTAATGTGGCTGAAAAACATCCGCCAATCATCTTTGCATGCCTTACATTTTTCATTTGTATATTGGCCCGTCAATCACTTTTTACGACCGTAGTAAGAGTGATTGACAGTCAATTCAGCGGGTAATAGGTGAGACTGATCAATGAGAGTGATTGATTGGCGAGAGTAATACTGCATGCTGGAGGCTGCACACTGTCGTCTGATTTTCCAGTAGGTCATTAACAATTATCTGCTGTTAGGGACATTCAGACAACATCTCTTTTACTTGCGTTTGTGACATGTGTACATGCCCGCATTCCGACATCCTGACATTCTGACATACTGTCATTTCGACATCATACCATTCCAAAATACCGTTATTCTGACACACAAACGTTCCACCATTCCGACAAGACTTTCCATGTAAGGAAACGTGTGTTAAGAGTCACTGACTCAGCGCTGTCCAGTGCTGAACTGCAACGTGATGAACCCTGATTAGGCGTTTTGCATCTGCAAATGAATTAATATTTGCTTGCCACAACACAATTTGGTAAAATGTCAAGGAATAAAATACAGTTTTCCCTCGAAATATGAAATATGAAACATGAAACTGCAGTCACAGTGTGCTTGCATACAAAAAGACAAGAGGATACCAGACAGATACAATGACAGCAAATAGTTAGATTAGTGATCTTAAATTTAAAAAAAAAAGCTACAAGATTTAGAAATGATAACAATACTGTGGGATTCAATCAAGTCCTTTTGTTTTTTGATTATGCTGAGAGCGAGCACGCTGGTGATTTCTTTAATTGTGTGTTCTGATTAATTTCCAAAATAAAGTTTTAGCTTCTGAAATCAGATTTTTAAACAGTTCTGATGGAGCTCGTTAATCTGGATGATGTGGCTTCATTCTGAACCATTTCACTGAACCTGGACGACCAGCGGTGTGTCTGGAGACAAAAGAGTTTTGTGCGACGTGCGTAAATGTGCGTAAATGCGCTCTCTGTACAACATGGAGACTGGACATCATTCACATATGTTTTTGCTGGGATTTCAGTGACTTTAGGTGTCACCTGCAGCGCCGTCATTGATATGTGTAATTGAAGTAATTAATGTTACATATGATGCAGCGAGACTCCGCTCCAGCTGCTGATGTGATGGTGACTGACTGTATTTATGCTGACAGTCAGTGATCCCTGAGATTCAGACATGGTTTTTTTCAGAGTAGCTGGGTTACATTAATACATAGGCATAATATATTTCCTATTTCAGGAGATTTTAGTAACAATTATTAAGTTGGTTTGCGAGGTTGTGGGAATCTATCTGCTGTAAAAGCACGTAAAAATCTGGATGCCAGGGGAGGGGTAGGCTATAGGGAATATTAAGAATGTTGGAATGTTTTTTTTTATTTTTTTTTAAATGTCGTCATTTCTGACCATTGAATGGCTGAAAAATGTTTGGCAAAGTAAGTGTTACCGTTTCGAATATTGAGGACCCATGTCGGAGTGGAGGAATGTCGGAATGAGCGATTGCCTCCCCTATAACTTGATGGGAGAATCTGTTCCTGCTGTCTGTGGACACCGGAGTGGCTCGTGCACATTATTCTGTGGCTGGAGAGGAGAACTGAATGTAGCAGGTTGGTCTTGCGTGTCAGCTTTGTTAAAAACTCACCAACAGTCTCTGCTTTCTGAAATGCGAAAACAGAAAAAGTTGCCATTTCCCTGTGTGTTTGATTCCATGAAAATGTTTATGTGGGTTCAGCTATTGTAGGCTTCAATTAAATTTAGCATAGTTTTTGCTCTTCTACAAGTCACTGTCTTCTTCCAAGACCAATAACTATGTATATCTGGACTCTGAAGCAGCTGCTTGACCTGTGACTCCACCATTTTTCCAGTGCTAGCCTAGCATGCCAACATACAATTGCAACATAGAGACTGTATTTGGCAACCACAATGGTGGCCTGCATGTGACTTGAAGATGTAAACATAACACCATTGCTGACCCATTAAAATTTATTTTATATTTATTTTCAGGCACAATCTAATTTTTTAGGGAATGCTGTACTTTCATTCTGCACCCTTTAAATGCCTCTGTGATGTTTATTTTGTCAAAATATAGCTTTTAATAGAAATGTTACATTCAACCTCCAAATTGACAGATTTTGTCTGTCCCAAATGGGTACCTTAAACATCAAAAAGCAAAGGGACAG
>JALJCO010012218.1:0-62029 GCA_023101725.1 Atherinomorus stipes | reverse complement strand
AAGAGGATTAGCAGACATGATCTACCTGGCTGGTTGAAGATAAGACGTGCTGCTGCATTCTGGATCATCTGCAGACCCTGGTGTCATCTTCTATAAACCCTACATCATCCCCAATAGACCCCACATCATCTTCTACTGTTTAGACCCCTACATCATACATCATCTTCTATAACCCCCATAGCATCTTCATAATAGACCCACATAATCTTCTATAGATCCACATCATCCTCTACACAATATTAGTTAACTTCATAGCTACGCAGATGACACACAGCTATATATTACAGTATCACCAGGAGACCGGGGCCCTGTACAGGCTCTTGGTAAATGTATTGATGAGATTAATGACTGGATGTGCCTCAACTTTCTTCAGCTAAACAAAAACAAAACTGAGGTGATTGTTGTTGGAGCCAAAAGAGAAACGACATCAGGTTGTCTTAGAACTTCAGTCCATCCACATAAAAACCACCAATCAGGCCAGAAATCTGGGTGTAGTGATGGACTCAGACCTAAACTTTGAAAAACACATCAAAGCGATCACTAAATCAGCCGACTATCACCTGAAGAACATCTCAAGGATAAAAGATCTGATGTCTCAGGAAAATCTGGAAAAACTAGTCCATGCATTCATCTTCAGTCGGTTTGACTACTGTAACAGCGTCTTTACTGGTCTACTTAAAAATCAGTTAAACAGCTGTGGCTTATTCATCACTCTGCTGCCCCGAGTTCTCACAAAGACTGTAAAAGGGACCACATCAGTCCAGTTCTCAGGTCTTTACACTGGCTGCCGGTCCATCAGATTATAGACTTTAAAGTTCTGCTGCTGGTCTACAAAGTTCCTGAATGGTTTAGGCCCAAAATATATCAGTGACCTCTTGACCCAGTATGAACCTGCTAGACCCCCTCAGGTCATCTGGATCCGGCCTTTTATCAGTTCCCAGAGTCAGAACCAGATATGGAGTCGCTGCTGCTCAGCTTCTATGCTCCACATACCTGGAACAAACTCCCAGAAAAGTCTCAGATCAGCTGAAACATAAGTTTATTTAAATCCAGGCTGAAGACCCACTCTCTCATCAGCTGCATTTACGTAGATTTTATTCAAAAGTTAAAATCCGCACGTCTCTGTATTCTCTCTTTTTAATCTTAAATGCTTTTGGTTCTCAACCTGCTTCTAATTGTTTTTTTTTTTTTATCTCCCTTTGTTTATAATGTTTTATGTAAAGCACTTTGAGCGGTTAGTATGACAGGAAAAGCGCTATACAAGTACAGCCCACTTACCTTGATCTACTCATTAAAGGACAGACCGTGTGTTGCCGCATCGGATCCTCTGTAGACCCCATGTCATCTCCATCATCCTCAATAGACCCCACATCATCTTCTACTGTTCAGACCCCTACATCATACATCATCTTCTATAAACTCCATAGCATTCTATAGACCCACATAATCCTTTATAGACCCCACATCATCTTCTATAGACCCCACATCATCTTCTTACCCCATCATCCTCTATATACCCCACATCATCTTCTACTGTTCAGACCCCTACATCATACATCATCTTCTATAACTCCACAGCATCTTCTATAGACCCACATAATCCTTTATAGACCCCATATCGTCCTATAGACCCCACATCATCCTCTATAGTCCCTGCATCATCCTCAATAGACCCCACATCGTCTATTGAGGTGTCAGGCTCTATGTGGGATCTATAGATCCCACATAATCTTCTATAGACCCAAATCATCCTCTATAGACCCCATATCATCCTCTATAGACCCCACATAATCTTCTATAGATCCCACATAATCTTCTGTAGACCCACATCATCCTCTATAGACCCCACATCATCCCTCTATAGACCACACATCATCTTCTGTTCACCACATATCATCTTCTATAGCCCCATAGCATCTTCTATAGATCCCAAATCCTCTATAGACTCCACATCATCCTCTATAGACCCCACAGTCCTCTAGAGACCCTACATCATCTAACATTTTCTATGGCTTCTGCTTGATGCATGCTAACTGTACAGACTCTAAATGGACATTAAGGCCATAGCAGGACCACCTTGTGTGGTCGGTACTATAAATGGGACACATGTCAGAATCACTGCACCATCATCAGAGGAACATGCATTTGTCAACCTACAAAATTCACACAGATAGTGTTTGATGCCAATTGTCACATTTTGGACATTGTTGCAAAAAAGAAGCCAGGCTCAACACACGATGCCCGCATATTACATGAGAGGCTTATGGCTGCTTTTTAAGGGCATCATGTTCCCACTGGATGCTACTTGGTGAAGGGATATCACTGGTTATCCCTGCAGGACATGACTCCGTACACCATCCGTCCATCCATCCATCCATCCATCCATCCATCCATCCATCCATCCATCCATCCATCCATCCATCCATCCATCCAGAGCCAGGACCACAGTTAAATTAGTACATCAAGCAGGAGATCAAAAGTTTGTTTTATTCTTTTTTCCTTAAATAATTCACTTGTTTGAATCAGTGAAGACTGATGAATCCTGGCTGAGCTGTTCAAATCCAAAATAAATGCTGTAAAATCAAAAGTTAAACTTACGGCCTATATTTTATTTTATATCTTTATTTGGATCCAGCAGCATCTCTGTCATGAATTTACTGAGTCAGCTAGTCACAGTGTCAGAAAACATGACATCATCCACAGTAACAGGATCAACCCCCGTCCGTCTCTAAGCTTACGACTGCTTTTAGTTCCCCAGTAAAAGTTACTCCCAGCAGCTCTGTGAAAAGGTTGGAATGGGAGTTCTTAGTCCTAGTGGTGGTGAGATAAGACTTTGTGAATACGGCCCCAGAAGCTTATCATCAAATTCACCTGATTAATTGATGATCAGTGTGAGCTCCTCATCCAATCAGGTTCATGCTGTCTAGATATCTGCATGTCAGCACTTTTATTCAAGTAGAATTTTTTTTTATCGTTTTTGCAGGATTCAGGTGGGTATCAACCCAAAGCCAAGGAGGAAAGACATCAGAAAGATCTTAGAAAGGCAATCTGGGAGAGTTACCAGGTCATTTTCAGACTATCTGGAGTCCATCGTTCGACAGAGAGAAAAATTATTCACACAAGGAAAACATGCAAATCAGCTGGAGTCCCAGCAGGTTCAAACGCCAAGCTAGAGCTCCATCCCTGACTCTCCAGGCCTCAGTCTGCATGTTAGATGTTGAAGTCCATGACAGTCCAGTTAGAACAAGACTGCATCTCTAAGAGGGGAAAGTTAAGTTGCCACAGAACTTGAAACTGATCAGATACATTCAGTTGTTTCATCTCCTCTGAAATTATTGTTTTAATCAGACATGGAAATCTTAAAAAGTTTTGTTTCATAAGAGCTCATGATGCAGCTCTGGCTCAGTAGCAGGGCTCATCTCCTGTTGATCAGACTCCTGTTTCCAACGTTACGATTCAAGCTTTACATGCATCACAGCCTGGCACTGACTTTGCTTCCTCTACAATCCATTAAAATGTTTTATCTCAGGACCTGCATGCAAGCTGCAGCATGAGCACCGTGTACTAGTGATGCTCAGTTGCTTCCTTGGTCCTCAATCACTTTGTCTGATGAACTGCAGCTCGCAGCGCTCGTAAAACCCCCAGCCAGACTTCACCTGTCAGGGCAGCAGCCCAGAGTGAGTCACGGTTTACTCAACAGACCTCCACCAACTGAAGGTTATTTGAGGGAAAAGCTGACGTAAGCCTCAGTGACTGTGCTTCACAACTGCAGCTTTAACATAAGTTTGTTTTTCTCTCTTCTGTTTTTGTTTTGGACAAATTTCCGACCAGAATCAGCTGCTGTCACGGTATTTTACCAGCTGAGTTTTTCTGAGTTCCTTCACATCCTGAATGACTCTCATAATCTTGCCTGGAACAGTTGCTGAGCTGGTCACAACAAACAGTCTGCAGCGAGGCGGGAGGAGGCAGGAGCGATAAGGACGGAGAGGTTTGGGGAGGGCTAGGGGGGAGGGTGGGAATGGGCCACAGCGGAGACTCATAAACAGTTCACAAGGTTGCGGCAGGACATTCATGTCCTTTCTTTCCTCCCAAACACACGCGCGTGCGCACAGTGGTGCACGTTATTTCACTTCCCCGTAGCCAGAGACACGCAGGGCCACGCACACGCCAGATCGGCTGCTACGAGTAAACAGAAAGCTGACA
Source organism: Atherinomorus stipes (assembly GCA_023101725.1). Classification (NCBI taxonomy): domain Eukaryota; kingdom Metazoa; phylum Chordata; class Actinopteri; order Atheriniformes; family Atherinidae; genus Atherinomorus; species Atherinomorus stipes. The sequence continues at coordinate 57,826 of JALJCO010012218.1, read as the reverse complement.
GACGTCACACTCGTTTCATAAATCAGTCTAATCACTTAAAACAAAATCCTGGCTGAAAAACTCAATGAAAAACAGTATTTTCTAAATCTCTCTGCACTGTTTTAGCTCCACTTTTGCTGAACTCTTGCATCTGTGAAGCTCGAAAACAATAGCTGACAGGATTTCCAGCCCAGATGGATCCTTTCACACCTAATTTGTGACCAGCAGCAGCATTCAGAGCTATTGAGAGTGTGCAACTATGCAGAGATTACACTACAAAAACGCGAAACTTACCAAGTATGTTTTTCTAATATCTAGTCAAAATATGTCATCACACTCAAAATAAAACAAAATTACCTAAAGAAAAAACATTTCAGTGAGATATAGGAACTTGTTTTAAGGGAATACATCTTATTTCAAGAAATCTTATCAAAAGAATTTCACTTGTTCTATTGGCAGAATTTTTTTTTGCTTATTACAAGCAAAAAAAATCTTGGCCACTCTTCAAATCAGTTAAAAAAAAAGATTTTTTAAAAATCTTCTTGATATGATCTCTTGAAATAAGATGCATTGCCTTTAACAAGATCTTATATCTTACATAAATGTTTCTCTTGAAGTAATTTTCTCTTGTTTTGAGTGTGATGAGATATTTTGACTAAAAATGAGAAAAATATACTTGCTAAGATTTGAGTTTTTGCAGTGTGAGCTGAAATTGAGATTTTTTTATTAAACGATTTTAGTGTTAGAAAAACGAAAAATGTTTCTCTGAAGATGAAATTTGTTAAAAAATGTGAGCATTATGCTACAGATGGAGTTGATTCAGCCGCTGGTTGGTTGCAGGTGCTGCTGCATATTCTCAGCATGCTGTAATGTTTTTCCTCAATCTGGATATTTGTAAATGAAATAAACTGCATATCATACACGTAATTATGAGTACGGATGCTATTTGTGGTATCAGAATTAACCTAATAAAGAAAAACTCTGTTATTAAGTTAGTGACACAAATCTTAGTCTCTAAATGTGTAACAGCACAGGTCATGTTTCCAGCATTAACAGGCTGAATGCCATTCAGCTGCTCCTCGTTATCAGTTGGGTTTTCAGGCTCGGTGATGGAACAGTTACCTTAAAAAAATGCAACTCTGGCATCTTCGTTTGCAGTAGCAATCAGACTAGACGTTCTGAGTAAACAAATTTCTTGCTCTGTTTGCCTCTTCACACCCAAGCTTTACTTAAAACTTCTTTTAACTTAAATCCTAACCACCCAAAACATACACATGGTCCTACTGTGGTGGTTTTAACCCAAAATATGTCCAAACAAAGATAGAAGGACACAGACATACACAGAATACTCACAAGAATGCTGTGAAGTCTGAAGATTTTTCATTGTGCACGTCTGAGTCATAACATGAAGGAGGAAGCCAGGAATGAGTCAGAAAATGTTCCACAAACCTAATACAGCACTTCAGTGCTGCATGAATGACTCTCAGGGGCTATTTGTTTCACAGCACAATAAATAACTCCAGTGACAGACTCAACCTCGTCTGCTGGAATTTCTCTAGCAAATCAAAAATACTGTGGACAAAGATTAATGCTCCATTATACACTCAGTTCAGAGTAAAAATAGAAACATTAAAAAAGGACATCCTTGTTTAGTTCTGAGGTTTTGTTCCTACAAGGACATATTACAGCTCATCTGATCAACAGGTCTTATAATAAGTGAATAGATGAAGAAAACACATGACATAATTCACTTTCGCTATTCACTTGAAAAAAAATGGACCAAAATGCAAAAGCAGAATGTGAAAAAATCCTTCCTCTACAAAAGCAGAAGTTTAGCCAGTTTGCTGCTCTGCAGCATTTAAATGTGATAAATCAGTGCTTAATCCAACCCCAACAACCCAGCCCAAACCCAAACAAGTCAACCCAACCCCAACCAACACAACTAACCCAACCAATCTTGACCAAACCAACCACAACCAACCCAAGCCAGCCCCACCCCAAAACCCAACCAAGCCAACCCAGACCTAACTCAACCCAACCAATCCAACAGAGACAAAACAACCCTAACCCAACTCCAGCCCAGCCCAAACCAGCAAAACCAACCTAACTCGACCCAACAAACCACAACCAACCCAACCCAAGCCAGCCCCAGCCCAACCCCAAAAATCCAACCCCAACAACCAAACCACAGTCCAAACCCAACCAAGCCAGCCAAACCTCAACCAACCCAACCCCACCAACCCAACAGGCAAACCAACCCAACTCCAGCTTAACCCAAACCAACAAAACCAATCTAACTCGACCCAACCAACCCAAGCCATGCCAACCCCAGCACAACCCCAACAACCCAACCCAAACTAACTCAACCTAAACCAGTCCAACCCAACCTATATTGACCCAACCAAATAAACCCAAACCAACCTTAGCTCAACCCTAATCAGCACAACCCAACCAAACCAACCCTAAGCTAACTCAACCATGAAAGCCCAACCCAACCCAAGCCAACTCAACCTAACCAACCCAGACCAAGATAACCAAACACTGAAGACACCAGCCAAATCTTAGAGCTCTAGCCATTGCTGCTATCAATCTGTTAAACTGGATTTATACTCGTGTGTCGTCTGCGTAACTGCAGTGGCTCCACATAGCCTCTGCGTAAGCCTGACATGCACCTCTTCAGACCCGACGTGCATCCCAGCCACGCAAACGCAGATATGCGTAAGTACTTCCTTGTGATTGTTGAGTGTGCTTATGTGTCTCTGGATGTTTGGGTTTTGTAGCTGAATGAATGAATGAATGCATGTCAGCAGCAATTGTTGCTCTCAAAGAAGAAATACTTCCAGAGCTGAAGCGAACCATCGGGGAGAAAAAAGCACTTCCCCTTGTGGAGTTTCCTGGTCGATTAAAAGCCCTACTGTTGCGTAAAGATCTGGAAAAGAAATTTCACCATGACGCCGTAATCCTATGCTCAAGTATAAAGCACACACTGCCTCTGTGTCAGCTACACAGGCCCGAATGAACGCAGATGCAGCGCAAGTATAAATCCAGCTTTAAAGGAATAGTAGACCCACAGATTGATGTGCCTTCATTTTGTACTCACCTTCATGCTAAGCAAGGCTCTGGAGCACTTTTCTAATCTCTTAAATGCAGCTGGACAGGCTGGATCGGACAGGTTTTCATTTTCCCCCAGCTTTCTTATAATGGAGTTCACAGGCGCTCAACACAAAAAGGTCCATAAAAGTCCACAAAAACTTGTCAATATTCCTACATACTGCTCGTCCAATGTAATCCAAGTGTCCCGAGTGGGTAGCACCCATAATTTACTCGAAACAACATCATTTTTTTGTTGTGAATATTCCTCCATACGAGCAGTATGGAGGAATATTGACAAGTTTTTGTGGACTTTTATGGACCTTTATGTGTTGAGCACCGGTGACCTCAATTACAGCATATGAAAGTCGGCGGATAACAACCCCCCCCCCCCCCCCCAGATCTCCAGCTGCATTTGTGATATTAAAAAAGTGCTCCACAGTCTTGCTCAGCATGAGGGTGAGTACAAAATGAAGGCCCATAATTCTGTGGGTGTAGTATTCCTTAAAGAGCTTGTAAGGAGTGGATAGCTTTGGGGGAGTAGATACGGTACACCCACGACCTCTGGGTGAACCACTGTGGACCCCTGAGCAAGGTCCTTAACCCCCCACCAACTGCTCCCCGGGTGCTTTAAGTAGCAGCCCACTGCTCTCTGATACTCACAGTACAGAGATGGTAAAATGCAGAGCCCTAATTTCCCCTCGGGGATCATACAAGTATAAAAAAAAAAACAAAAAAAAACCACCCAGTCCCAAACTATTTACTGTAGTCATTTATTGAGGAGGAGGAGGACGGCTGGATGTCTTCTATTACATCACTGTACTGCTCATTATCTGCCTATAAAAGAAAAAAAGCATTGGGCCCATGACTGAACCCTGAGGTACCTCACTGGTAAGCTGTGTGGATTCAGACTAAAACTGACTTAGAAAACACTGAAACGTCAGTCAGAGAGGTCTGAGGAGAGCTATTCGAAAACCACTCCAGAAAGCCCAACCACATCTCAGTCTATTAATCAATCAATTAATTAATACATGTTTAATTTCTATCTTTTTAAATTATATGATATAATATGAACTGTAAGAGTTAGCCAAAGTTCTTCCAAAAGACACTGATTCCTAATATCAGATAGAAAACAATATTTCAGGTAATTGTTGCTAAACTTTTCACATGTTTCTTCTTCTTCTTTTTCTTATCATGTCTAATCATGTGTCATAAGAACTGAAAGAACCTGTCCTTGTTTTACTGTGAATTGGGGTTAGAAAGCAGGACTGATTTCTTCTCATGGAGCCATTTCCCTGCCAGTGCGACCACCTCTGACTGCAACGCTCTACATTTGAGCAAAAACTTCAAATATAATGAAGACTCATTGTCTGGCAGTAAAGCAACACCGTCCTCCAGAGAAAAATCTGAAAAATATATAAATCCTTCTGTGCAGCCGGTCTTTGAAATTTTACTCCACGCCACAAAATTAATTGGCTTTGCAGATGAAAGAAACCTGCATTGTTAAGTGCTAAGTGCTCAATTGAGAGGCTTAGTGAAGCGGCATCACTTCAAAGCTCAACCACTTGCGCTGGGTGTCCCCACTCTGCGGAGAGGGGCGGGGCGAGCAGGGATGTGGGGGTGCAGAGTTAAAACAGGAGGATTCTGCTAAGCGGAGTTATCAACTGAAGACTGGACTCAGGTGTATGTGTGTGATTGTCTCCATGACCCTCCAGCTTCAACATGAGGAATGTAGATGTTTGTAGAAATCAGGGTCCCTGTCCCTGAATATTAAAGGTACAGTATGTAAAAAATCAAAGGTCAGTGGCAGAAAAATGTGATATATAATTCAAAACTGTGTTTCTATTGATCTGTAATCGCTTCACTAGCGTAGCTGCTATATGTCTATTTTCTTAGAATGAGTCATTTATATTTACTTGGTGGGGTATATCTACCTTTCTTTCAAATACCCATCTTTACCACTAGATGTCAGTAATTATTACACACTGTACCTTTAAGGTATCATACTCTGTAGAGGATCTTTTACACCAATAACAGAGCATGAAATGTTAAAGCCAAGTCTTCATGTTCAGATGTTGATTTGTGCAACCAACTAGAAGATCTTGATATTTGCAAAGTTGATTTAAAAAAACATATATTTCTATGTGTAAGCTATAAATCTATAGCCTCATGAATCTATTGATTTTTTTCCCGATTCTGTTTCATTTGTTTGCCAAACTCCATTTCTGTACCCCTGAATTCTGTTTATTAGCTTTTCTCCCAGGAATATTATGTGATGAGAATAAAAATGCAAGTTTGTTTTTTTCTTTTGGCTCTTGAGGCCTTTTAGACAGTTACTTGGCAGGAAGGGGGTCAGAGGAGAAGGGGGACCTGCAACAAAGGGCCTGAAGCCAGGATTTGAACCTACTGTAGACCAGCTGCAAGAAGCTACAAACATCGGGTTTAATCCCAGTCAGAATCAGAACCTTTCTTCCCAGTCACATCAGAACCTTTAATCCCAGTCAGCATCAGAACCTTTAATCCCAGTCACATCAGAACCTTTAATCCCAGTCAGCATCAGAACCTTTAATCCCAGTCACATCAGAACCTTTAATCCCAGTCAACATCAAAACCTTTAATCCCAGTCAACATCAGAACCTTTAATCCCGGTCAGAATCAGAACCTTTAATCCCGGACAGCATCAGAACCTTTAATCCCAGTCAGCATCAGAACCTTTAATCCTGGACAGCATCAGAACCTTTAATTCCAGTCAGCATCAGAACCTTCAATCCCGGTCAACATCAGAACCTTTAATCCCAGTCAGCATCAGAACTTTTAATCCCAGTCAGCATCAGAACCTTTAATCCCGGACAGCATCAGAACCTTTAATTCCAGTCAGCATGAGAACCTTTAATCCCAGTCAGCATGAGAACCTTTAATCCCAGTCAACATCAGAACCTTTAATCCCAGTCAGCATCAGAACCTTTAATCCCAGTCAGCATGAGAACCTTTAATCCCAGTTAGCATCAGAACCTTTAATCCTGGTCAGCATCAGAACCTTTAAATCCCAGTCAGCATGAGAACCTTTAATCCCAGTCAACATCAGAACCTTTAATCCCAGTCAGCATCAGAACCTTTAATCCCAGTCAGCATGAGAACCTTTAATCCCAGTTAGCATCAGAACCTTTAATCCTGGTCAGCATCAGAACCTTTAATCCCGGTCAGCATCAGAACCTTTAATCCCGGTCACATCAGAACCTTTAATCCCAGTCACATCAGAACCTTTAATCCCAGTCAGCATGAGAACCTTTAATCCCAGTTAGCATCAGAACCTTTAATCCTGGTCAGCATCAGAAGCTTTAATCCCGGTCAGCATCAGAATCTTTAATCCCAGTCAGCATCAGAATCTTTAATCCCAGTCAGCATGAGAACCTTTAATCCCAGTCACATCAGAACCTTTAATCCCAGTCAGCATCAGAACCTTTAATCCCGGTCAGCATCAGAATCTTTAATCCCAGTCAACATCAGAACCTTTAATCCCGGTCAGCATCCAGAACCTTTAATCCCGGTCAGCATCCAGAACCTTTAATCCCGGTCAGCATCCAGAACCTTTAATCCCGGTCAGCATCCAGAGCCTGTAATCCCAGTTAGTTCCAGTTCAGCCTCAGTTGTCAGATTATGAGGCTAAAATGATGTAAATGAATGTGTCAACAGATCTAGCAGCATAAAGACCAACCAGAACCAGAACCAGAACCAGAAGCAGAATTTATTCCTACCAGAACTTTGTAGAAACACCACCAGATCAACAGTGAAGCATTTTCTCATCTGCATATCATCTCTCCATCTTGGCTTTCAGGCATTGAAACAAACACACAGCAGAAACTATTTCCATGTTTCCATGTTTCCTCATCTCCAGTTGTTTCTGCTTCTATTTACCTTCTATCCTCACAAACCAGCTCCACCTCAGCTGCAGCAGAAAGCTCTTCTTTCTTAATCCAGACATAGAGGAGCATTATTTTCTTCTTTTCAGACACACATAGAACTTTCTGCTCACTTGTTGATCTTTGGCTGCTCCTGATTGGACGTTACCATTAATTTAAGCTCTCTGATTGGTTAAAAAGTTTGACAGGTAGTGTCTTCATCATCATGTCCAGGTCTTAATGGAGGTCTCTTAGCAACATAGTAGTGATAGTGATGAAAATGGGATAAATAGTGATGTCATCATGGATCATTGTGGATCTACCAGATAGATCCATAAAGAGTAAATGTTCAGTATGTTTGTAAGAGATTAAAGCTGGAAAGTGAATTTGGAGAACCCCAAACAAAGCAGTGGTGGAACTGGAGGAGCTGGGGAAAGCAGGTGACAACCCCTCCACCCCCACCCTGATAAAGTGGCTGCATATAAAAGGCACAGAAGTGATGCTGGAGGGATCTATTACTGGTTTCTTTCTCCATGGGGAGCCGATGTTTACTCAGCACAAAGCAGACTGCAGAGTGGCACCGCGGGCCTCATACTGATGTCATACTACTCATCTCTGCATTATCCCTGCTATTGATTGGTCTGATCTTAGCCTGAAGGGTGAGGGAGCAACAACAAATCCAGCAAACTGAGCCGTCTCTCTCTCTCCTCCCTCTGCCCATCTCATTCCACCAACATCCACACACAACAAGAGAAGCAACCCTTTCTTCTTAGCCTCCACCGTGAATCTCCTGCCTCATCTGTTCACGGTTTATCGATCAGAGCTGCATCAAGACCGCTGAGATTCTAAAGTCTTAATAATGTGCAATCACACAGAATGACGAGCAGCTTTCCATCCCTCCTGCCGGCTCTCAGCCTCTGCTTGTTTGCTGAAAGCCGAGTGAGCTGATGTGTGTGAATATCTGCACTGTGTCAGATGTAAACGTGCAGCAGGTTCCTGCAGACACACTGAGCACATTGTCACATCATGCTAACAGTGAAATAATTACTCACAGAGAAGCCAGGAGATTTACAGTAAGTGGAAAAAGTGAATCACCAACAGTACGCTTCAACCCCCAAAAATCAGTGGAAATGTAGGCGGTGCCTTCCAGCCCTCATTGTTTCCACAGAGGAAAATGTACAGAGCTTTTAACATATTCATATAATCTGACTGTATCATATTCCTGACTGCAGCCTCTGCTGTGGAGGGAAGTGGGCAGAACTTTTCAACCTTTGCATGGTGACATTTTCTCAGCGCTGTGCAATGCAGAGTAAATAAAATGCTGGAAAACTTCCTCTATCTTTTATATTTATTCTATTCAGCTTTATGTGTACACCAACAATACATAACAAAGTAATCTGAAAGTACTTTTACAGAAACAGCCTGATTCAGTCCAGTTCATTATCGTCCATCTGTTAAAACAAAACCATTATAAAACCAGTTTATAATCTTCATATAAACCAGTTACATCTTCCCTCTGACCCTGTCCTCCATTCTGAGATGCACAAGGACACAGAGGAAAACCTCCATCAGGACCAGGACCAGAAAGGAAAACCTCCATCAGGACCAGGACCAGGAGGAAAACCTCCATCAGGACCAGGACCAGAAAGGAAAACCTCCATCAGGACCAGAACCAGGAGGAAAACCTCCATCAGGACCCAAACCAGGAGGAAGACCTCCATCAGGACCAGGACCAGGAAGGAAAACCTCCATCAGGACCAGGACCAGGAGAAAAAACCTCCATCAGAACCAGGACCAGGAAGGAAAACCTCCATCAGAACCACAACCAGGAGGAAAACCTCCATCAGGACCAGAACCAGGAGGAAAACCTCCATCAGGACCAGGACCAGAAAGGAAAACCTCCATCAGGACCAGAACCAGGAGGAAAAACCTCCATCAGGACCCAAACCAGGAGGAAGACCTCCATCAGGACCAGGACCAGGAAGGAAAACCTCTATCAGGACCAGAATCAGGATGGAAAACCCCCATCGGGACCAGAACCAGGAGGAAAACCTCCATCAGAACCACAACCAGGAGGAAAACCTCCATCAGGACCACAACCAGAATGGAAAACCTCCATCAGGACCACAACCAGAATGGAAAACCTCCATCAGGACCACAACCAGGAGGAAAACCTCCATCAGGACCAGGATCAGAAAGGAAAACCTCCATCAGGACCAGAACCAGAATGGAAAACCTCCATCAGGACCAGGACCAGGAAGGAAAACCTCCATCAGAACCACAACCAGGAGGAAAACCTCCATCAGGACCACAACCAGAATGGAAAACCTTCATCAGAACCAGGACCAGGAGGAAAACCTCCATCAGGACCCGAAAAAGGAAGGAAAACCTCCATCGGGACCAGAACGAGGAGAGAAAACCTCCCTCAGGACCAGGATCAGGATGGAAAACCTCCATCAGGACCAGGACCAGGATGAAAAACCTCCATCAGGACCACAACCAGGAGAGAAAACCTCCATTAGGACCAGAAGCAGGAGGAAAAACCTCCACCAGGACCAGAACCAGGATGGAAAACCTCCATCAGAACCAGAATCAGGATGGAAAACCTCCATCGGGACCAGAACCAGGAAGGAAAACCTCCATCGGTACCAGAACCAGGAAGGAAAACCTCCATCAGAACCAGAATCAGGATGGAAAACCCCCATCGGGACCAGAACCAGGAAGGAAAACCTCCATCGGTACCAGAACCAGGAAGGAAAACCTCCATCAGGACCAGAACCAGGAGGAAAACCCCCATCAGGACCAGAACCATGATGGAAAACCTCCATCAGGACCAGAACCAGGAGGAAAACCACCATCAGGACCAGAACCAGGAAGGAAAACCTCTATCAGGACCAGAATCAGGATGGAAAACCCCCATCGGGACCAGAACCAGGAGGAAAACCTCCATCGGTACCAGAACCAGGAAGGAAAACCCCCATCAGGACCAGAACCATGATGGAAAACCTCCATCAGGACCAGAACCAGGAGGAAAACCACCATCAGGACCAGAACCATGATGGAAAACCTCCATCAGGACCAGAACCAGGAAGGAAAACCTCCATCGGTACCAGAACCAGGAAGGAAAACCCCCATCAGGACCAGAACCAGGAAGGAAAACTTCCATAAGGACCAGAACCAGGAAGGAAAACCTCTATCAGGACCAGAACCAGGAAGGAAAACTTCCATCAGGACCAGAACCATGAGGGAAAACCTCCATCAGGACCAGAACCATGATGGAAAACCTCCATCAGGACCAGAACCAGGAGGAAAACCACCATCAGGACCAGAACCAGGAAGGAAAACCTCCATCAGGACCAGAACCAGGAATGAAAACCTCCATCAGGACCAGAAACAGGAAGGAAAAACTCTATCAGGACCAGAACCAGGAAGGAAAACCTCCATCAGGACCAGAAACAGGAAGGAAAACCTCTATCAGGACCAGAACCTGGAAGGAAAACCTCCATCAGGACCAGAACCAGGAAGGAAAACCTCCATCAGGACCAGAACCAGGAAGGAAAACCTCCATCAGGACCAGAACCAGGAAGGAAAACCTCCATCAGGACCAGAACCAGCCCTGAGTTGCATATTTATGGTGACATTTTTACTGTGGCGGCTTTGATGACATCACTATTATGCAACACCATAGCAAGTAAATGTCTGTAAATAACGATGAATCACCACAAATAAGCAACTCAAAGCCACTTGGAGCTCACTGGGGGGGGGGTTCCGACTAATGTTTGGCAACAAAACACTGGTGAAATGAAGGAGTTTGTGGCAGATAATGATTATTTAGAGGCTGCGCGAGGTTGCCGCATCACTTCTATTATATTGTACACGCGCTGATCTGGAGTGGATCTAAAATCTCCTGAAGGAGTTCAAGTTACACCAAAACTGTCTGTGTGAGTAAATGAACGTATTTCATGCTAGAAAAAGATCCAGGTTGAAAAAAAACACAAACTCTCCCTTCAAGCGGTGATGGCCGCAGTGTTGAGATGCTGCAGGAGCTCAGCATCCAGGGGGACATGTGACTCAGGAACACTGTGCCTGGCTGGCCCTCTGCCGGGACGCTGTCACTCACTCGTGTTGCCTTTCAGCCTCGGCTCTGACATCAGCGCCCATCGCCGTCTAAAAGCGCCTCGGTCTTTCTTGGGTTTCAAGTGAAGCAAGGTGTAGTAGGAGGATAATTGAACCTCCGACGTCTGGCCGGTCACTGTATCTCCTGGAGCTAAAAATAACCCCCACGTGTTGGCCTTCAGATGTGTGCAGAGGGAAGCCCGTGGACGGGCGGCGGAGGCTGACATCCATGACGGAAGAACAGATTTCAGCCGTCTATAACGGGGGAAAACGGCTCAGGGGGAAGTCTGGAACGGCAGGATGTGACGTAGGGCTGCAAAATGAATCATTAAAAATCGCAATCTCATTTCTACACACAAAGATTCTGAAGCATTTTTAATCATGAGCTAATCACAAATACAAGTTTCCATTCTTCACCGATTTTTTTCAAGCGCCCTCAAATGCAGCACTGCCGTTGCCTCCCAAACCCCTAACCAATGGTAAAGAATAAGCATGCACAGTATAATCGGACCTCTATCAGTATCGGCCTATGTAGGCCTTAAAACTGAGCATTTGACATCGGCCACCCCGCCGATATTTAACCGATATTTAACCGATATTTAACCGACCAGCCCGCTGTTTCTAAAGTAAAAAACCCTAAACAACTTCTTCAAAAAACTTTTTAAAGGACTTTAAAACTTCTAAAGACTAGGGGTGGGAAAAATATCGGTACACTGAAATATCACAATATTTTCATATGCTGATATCAAACTGACATTTAAAAACGCGGTATTGATCTATTTAAGTAACGAAATCTTGCAGTATTTCACCGTTCTGTTACACAAACTTGCCAGAATTCCCCCAAATTTTGCAACATTTTGACATGCCGACATCATATTGATATTCAAAAATGCGGTATCAATCTATTTTACTAACGAAATCATGTGATATTTCATTGCTCTGTTACGAAATCTCGCAAGTATTCACAAAATCTTGCAAGATTTTGTAACTGAACGATGAAATCTTGCGAGATTTTGTACATAAAATCAATCAATACTGTGTTTTTGATTATCGATTTGATATCGGCATATGAAAAAATGTGATATTGCAGTGATATTTTTTCCAACCCCTATATTTCAAAGTGTCAGAAACAAATACCAAACTGCTATTTTAATGACTACTTATTTTTTTTTCAGCTTCAATATCGGTATCGATATCAGCTACATTACTTTTAAAATACTGGCATATCGAATATCGTCCAAAACTCCAATATCGTACATCCCTAGTTAAGAACTACAACTATGCATCTGCCTAAGAAGTGCTCCGACAAAGCTCTTGTGCAAACACATGCTTCATTTTGAACTACTTCTTGAATAGGTTGATTTGATAAAGTTTAAGTGCAATTAAAAAATTTTTTGGAAAAAAAAAATGTGCCAGAGAATCGTGATCTCAATTTTAAGCAAAAAAAAAACAACAAAAATCCTGATTTACATTTTTCCCCAGAATCTTGCAGCCCTAATGTGACGGTTCCGTCAAGCTGACATACCCGACAACACAGAGTTGGCTTGTCTCTTAAACACACACCTGGTTAATTATTCACAGCCCTCAGGGTCTCACGTCTAGCTGTGTGTAAGAACCCGTCTTTCCTGATTTTATCTGCCATGATTCTGTTATTCTGGGCACACGGTCAAAGGCAGGTGCGTCATTGGCGTTTTTTTGGTTTCTAGGAAGCCAGAGAAGGAAGGGGTTCACGGAGCGAGCAGTTAAACTGACGAACCTGGCTAGGTGAGAGAGGCCTCAGAGCACGGGGGCCGGGGCAGGCCCACGAGGCTCGCTGGAAGCAGATGTCAAACAGGAACTTGTGTGTTTAACGTCTCCTCTGCAACCAGCTTCCTGGAGGGGGGCCGGCCTACAAACTGCTGCCTCATACTTCACCTCGCCCGCCTCTGACCTACTTTCTGCTGGGATGTGGAGTCAAAACAAGAGGAACAAAAGACAAAAGGCACTCTCACTGGCTGGTTGGTTTGCAAAGAAGGTTTTAGAGAGTTTCAAAGTCATTTATGATAAAAGTGGTTCTGAGTCATGCAGTCGTGCTCAAGATTATTGCCACCCTCTAAGTAAAGAAGGAAAAAAAATCAGTTGAAATCAACAAAAATAATAATAAATAAAAAGTCTATGAAAATCAACACTGAAGTTGAATTGTGGTTCAAAGGAAATATTAAAAACAAACAAAAAATAAAACAAGTAAACAAGCATGATTGGAGTTATAAATCTAAAATTTTGTTGAGCTACACTTTGAGACAATCACTGCAATCAGGTGTTTTCTGTAACGTTCAAAAAGACTTTTACACCTGTTGACAGGTATGTTGGTCCACATTTCAGAGGAAAGGTGCTCTACTGCAGTGATTCTTAACAGTGGGGGCCGCGGCTCAAGCTGGGGCCTTGAGCGCCGCCTAGAGGGCCGCAAAAAACTTTCCTTTTGCTCATGTGGACCACGAGGGCCGCAGGACCTCAAATTTTCTCTGTTATTTATGACTGGATCAGTTCGTTGCAGTGTAGCTTCCCCCCACCAGGTGGCGGTAATTTGTCAGAGTTCAACAAACAAGCAGAAGAAGAAACTCAGTTAGTCGCAAGCCTGTTGCAAGCTTTGTAAAGAATTGTTAAAACTAAATAATGAAGACAAAACTGCTCCAAAGCCGCCCCTAACAGACAAAAATTAAATTCACTTTATTAAATACAGATTAGTAAGTGGAGACAACAAAGCAGAGCTGAGAGGTCTGAATGAAGTGCTAACGCTAACGCTAACGGAAAAAAAATCAATTACACAAATACATTGTTAAAATGTGAATGGGCCCTGGAGCAGTTTGTATGGAAAAACTGGGCCCAAAAAGGTTGAAAAAGGTTGAGAACCCGTGCTCTAATGTGTCTAGGACAGTTTTGTTTGTTAGCTTTTTTAAAATTATTATTTCCTATCACAATTCAAAAGCAATATTTTATTTCACTAAATTATAATTCTATCAATTTTTATCCATCATTATTCTTTAGTTTCTTGTTATTTGAATTGTTATTGGATTAGATTAGATTTATTGTTCATGAGGCCAGCATTATTGTCCAGCACAGGAAACAAATGGCTGCAAACCATCACTTTATTATTAGCCTTTATTCTTTTATGATCAACTTCGCTCCGACAGACTCATACTTTGTTTTGTTAAAGCATCTTTCCACCTGCAAATGTTCTCCTTCCATGTAAGCAGCAAAAGATTGTGAAAGAGGTTCAACACGGTGAAACAAGTTAAAGACTTATGGTCCAGTTTTCTCCAGAGGTGAGGGAGCGTGATCCCACTGGGCTGGAATGCTGTCGGACTTTATGGACGGTGTGAGAGCATCAACAGTAGAGAACGAGGAGTCTGATTGGGAGGTTTATTATAATTGTATATTTCAAGTTCAATGTTTCGGTTTTCGGCCTTGGTTTGCTCATTTTTTGTTTTCAGTTTCGGCCAAGAATGTTCATTTCGGTGCATCCCTAATTGTTGTGAATTTATCCTTTTCTTTAATTGGAGGGTGTCAATAATCTTGAGCACGACAGTACATGTCAGATGTTTGATGAGATTCCTGTCAGAAACAACGTGTGCAGGTTTCATGTCTCAGTATTCACAAGCTAAATATCTAAAACAGGGGTGCTCAGTTCGGTCCTACGGGGTTTTCCATGTCTCCCCTGCTCCAACAAGCCTGGCTCAAGTTATTGACTGTTCAGGGCCTGATAGGCTTTGCATCGATTTGAGTGTGTCTACACACACAGCGAGCACACACCGCCTCAGAACGTGGCCCTCCTGTGCCCGATTTTCCCCTCCCCCCCCGCGAGGACACACCTCCTCACAACCCCAGTGTTTCAGGAGTTAGAGTACGTTTCCACGTCTGTCTGCATCACCACAGACTTTAACAGTGACTCCAGGACAGACCGGCTACAAAGAGCTGCACCTGCACACACACCACGTTTCTGTCCTCGATGATCTGTCAGAGACCACCTGTCCATCACAAGCATGACTATGGATGTAATATATATATTTATATAAAATAGGATATTACTGGTTTTTATCACCGCATAGATCTGAGAGCTGCTCATGTGGAGGTTGGAAGTCGAGTTTCCTGCAGACATCCTGACAGGAGGAGCAGTGATTAATGGCTGCCTCGCTGTTCCTCCCTCTCCCCAGGCTGATGATTGAACAATAATCCATGACTCTGCAGGAAGGCAGAGCCTCGTGTTGTCACTGATTCTGGCCTCATGTGCGAGTTGTGTTGCTGAAAAAGTCAGTGGCTTCATGTTAATGCAGAGTTGAGGCTTCATGGAAAGAAACTAGAGGAAAACGTGTTTTTCTTGCACTGGAAGATGAGATCAGCTGTATTTACGTGCGGGGCACGAGGCCCACGTGGAGGTTTGATAGCTCAGATGAAGGCGGGTGGAACCAGCTCGTCTGGTCAGATGCTGCATGAATGCACTCAGTTTGCTCACTTTAAGGCCTTCATCCGGCCACTAGATGATGGCGCATCTCACGGGCCGACTACATTATCAGAATCCTGTGATAGACGAGCTGAGCTGTTGATCCCCGTCTCCAACAAGAAGATTATGTTTGTTTGTGTGTTAGCAGGACGACTCAGATACAAGCAAACTGATCCGGCTGACGGAGCCGTAAACTCACTGAAATCACACGTTTATCTACCAGAAATATTCCTTTCTTTACTTTTGCTCTTCATTTATTTGTCGCTGCAGCTTCAGTTTGTGGTTCTTGGCATTTGGGAGCAGCTTGCGGACATGTCATTCCCACATTCAGATCCTTATTTCATTTTATGTCATGGAAATTTGTACTTAAAGAGACGGTACTACCAATTTACAGCTGATCCAAAAAGATTTGTTTAATTATACCTTTAATTAAGTGTGTACACAGTAAAATTAGAATTTTTAAATCGGATTAACTCTTTCAGATTAATTCCAACAACACTGAAACACTGAACATTGATTTTCTCAAGTACCATCCAGCAGAAGCCTCTGACGTGACAGAAGCCTCTGACGTGACAGAAGCCTCTGACGTGACAGAAGCCCTGGCTTGACGGAAGTAGACCAGACCGTTGGTTCTTTCATTGTTTATGTTATCATTTCTTTTTTTATATATATAGAAATGATATACATGAGCACGGAGGTCCTTCCTTTTATAAATCTGGCAATCTGGATTTTTTCATGAGAAATCAAATTTCATGTCTTTTTTTTTTTTTTTTTCTCTATCTCTCTTCTCTCCTCGAATTTCCCAACTAACAGTGACAAACGTTGCCTGAGGGTTCCCTAATGGTTGCACAGCTGTGACCTCCGAAGGAACGTTCATGACGTTACCTAAACGTCCCCTGAAGGTTACATTATATAACCTTTAGGGGACGTCCAGAGAAGGTTCTTTAAAACAGAGGTCCCACTCTTTTCTTGAAGTTATTTTTCAGGACTTTTCCAGCTGCTACATTAAAAGTCAAGTTATCACAATATAGACTAATAAATTCCACCCCAAGCTTTGGGAGAAGTGTTCTGCAAGCGTGGACGAAGCGTGGACAAAGTGGGGACGAAGCGGAGATGAAGCATGGACAAAGCGTGGACAAAGCGGAGACGACGCGTGGATGGAGCCTGACGAAGTGGAGACAAAGCGACGATGAGGCAGCAACTAAGCAACGATGAAGAGGCAACGAAGAGCCGACAAAGCAGCGAGAGGAGAAATAATTTTCAAGGACAACTCAAGGTTTTCCAGGACATTTTACTCTGAATATTTTTCCAGTCATGGAAAACACATGGAAAATGAGAAAAAGAGGTTTTTTCCAGGTTTTCCAGGCTTTCCAGGACGCGTGGGAACCTTGTTAAAAGTTGCTGGGAGGTTGCAGCGCAAAACTCGCAGGGGCGTGTTTTGCAGCAGCTAGATGTTCTACTGTTTAGGCTATAAAAACATACAAAATGATGTCGTTTGGAGTAAATGCTGGACGCTACCCATTCAGGACACTTGGATTACATTGGACGAGCAGTATGGAGGAATATTGACAAGTTTTTGTGGACTTTTATGGACTTTTTGGTTCAAGCCCCGGCGAACTCCATTGTATGAAAGTTGGGGGAAACGGATCTCCAGCTGCATTTGAGATATTAAAAAAGTGCTCCAGAGTCTTGTTCATCACCAGGGTGAGCAGAAAATGAAGGACCATCATTCTGTGGGTGTGTCGTTTAAACGACGGCACAACTGGATGTTTTCATCCACGGTGTCGCAGCTAATCATAACTGAGGAAGATAAGCTTTAAAACATGTGACCTCATTCCAGATTCAGGCTTTCCAGGATGAACGCAGAACGCCTGTTTTGTACACAGGATTAATTTAGCCGCTGAAAACCTCAACAAGCACATGAGTGTGTTCCACGGAGTCCGATTCCTCCATAAACTGCTTGATAATAATCAGCGAGGGAAAAGCATGCAGGATGCTTCCTGTGCATGGCTGCACTGCACTCGCTCCGCAGCCTGACTCACATTCCCGCTGACATTTGTTTTATTACTCATGGTGAGCTCATGACCTCGACGCTTTCAGCTAGCAGAGTGCAGCGGGGTGACGGGGGTCAGGGGGGGCTGGATTAGGCTTCCCTGAGCATAGGTTAAGATGCTGGCCAATGAAACAGGGGATGGCTGTCAATAAGCGGATGGAGGGGGAGGGGCGTTGGGGGAGGAAAGTGGCTGACTCAGGCAGAGTTCACCCAGTTCAGCGAGTAAATAAGTGACTGGGTCCTCCGAGTGCATATGCTCCACCTCACCGTCCCGCCCTGAGTCTTCCCGGGGGATTCCTAGGCTTTCTGGGGCTCTTTTCCATGTGTCAACATTTCCAAACCTGCTGCCAGCAGTGAAGGGGGGGATTCTGCTGCCTGGTTCATTCACTTTTACTGTGTTTGCTGGAGAAGAAGAAGGGTAGCTCTGCATACTGCCTGCCTTTATTGACCCACAAAAACATCCCGAGGGTGCCGGTCAGATGAGCCACCTCCCGCAGAAGGAGAGCTGCAGCAGACCAGCTCCCACACTCAGAAATGCTTCCCTCCCAGCCAAACGTGGCTGTCACTTGCATATGCAGATTAATACACCCCTGAAGCAACGCAGAATCTGGCCGTGCCACCATCTGCCTCAGCTTTGCTAATCACCTAAGCCAGATGGGTTGATGGATCTTTAGGAAGCCTGCTTTCCTGCAAAACTAAAATGTGCCACTTTGGAGCGTTCCCAGATGAGAGCACACTAGATTGCTTCACTTCAGGTAAAGTGAAGGAAATCCCAGCAGGAAACCTGCAGAGCGCTGCCTGACAGCTCAACGACATCCTGAATCAGCAGCATTGGAAAGAGTAGGGCTGTGACGGCATGTGTATTTGTGTCGAACCGATCGGCACACGACTCTCGGTTCGGCACGTACTGAACTGTTGGGCGCAGGATTTGTTTATTCTGTTTTTTTATTGTTTCATTAAAAGATAATTTTCTTTTGTTCAACCTGCACCTTATTTCTAGGCGTATATACGTGCATTTACTAACCGGTAAAGTTAGATATTACGTTGAGTTGCCCTTCAGCAAACATCCATATAATGGCAGAGACGGGGCAGCCTCTGTATAAGACATTATCCGCAGCAAAACCCTTCATTTAAGTAGAATAAATGAACGAATGAGTACTATTGTCCTGTGAGTTCAGTAGGTGTTGCAAAGTTTTCAGTTTGCTGGTGTCTGGGTAGCAAGCTGCTCTCTCATCTGTACTACGTACGTTGGGTAAAGTGTTAAGAACTGTAAAGTGTTAAGAAAACCTCCCAATAACTAACGGAGAGCTAATTTTGAGCTCGCAGGACAAAAGTCGTTCGTTCGTTCATTCTACTTAAAGTATTGATGAAATTGAGGAGTTTTGCTGCAGATAATGTCTCATAGAGAGGCTGCCCCATCACTTGCGTTGTATGGATGTATGCCTGAGGGCAACTCAACAAAATATCTTCCGAAGAAGTCAAAGTGATACAGAAATTTTACCAGTGAGTAAATGCACGTATAAACTCCTAGAAATAAGGTCCAGGTTGAAAAAAAAGAAAGTTATCCTTTAAGTGTTTGCATGCCACCGGACATAGCTGAATGATGGAGCAGTGAAACTTCACCTCCACTTGGTGCAGCACACTCCGTCTTTTCTAACAACTTCTAACAACATGGCATGTGAGCTTGTTGAGCTAGAGGAAGCACCATCAAGCCTCAAGTCCTCCATCTGGTAGCACCTCAGTTTTAATGAAGAGGAGGGGGGGGGGGCAGTATCTGTTGGAGACAAAACAAAAGCAGCGTGCAGACTCGGTCGGGTGACGAACTCAGAAACACTTCCAACATGTTAACTCATCTAAAGCGACACCACACATTTTCCAAGGTTACCTGGTATGACTTGAAAACAGACTCATTCAGTGCCAACAAGTGTAAAAACAGCGTATGTTACTTATTTATGCATTTTTTATTCAGGCAATCTGACCAACAGAGTAACCTGCCGAGATGTTTAGTTTCTGTGATGAAGATGAGGAAATGAAAGTGGAGCTGTTTCTGTTAAATGCTGCTCTTTAAACTCAGATGATGTCACTTTAGATGTGAAAGCAGGTTTTTTTCCCCCTATTTTTCATCGAAAAGTGTAAAAAAACCCAAAAACAATAGGATTTTATTCTAACATCTTTATTTATTGTTATTTTTTCTCATCACAAAATACCAAAAAAAAACCAAACAAAACAAAACAAACAGCTTTGATGTTAAATTTTTATGAACTTGTTGATAAGACATGTATTTTTTTATATTGTACCGACAAAAAAAGCGAAAAGTGACTTGTGTACCGAGGTATGTACCGAACCGTGAATTTTTTTGTAGCAAAGAGGTTTTTCATCTTGCGTGCTGTCATTCGCTCCCTGATTCAAGCGGAAACTGTAGTTCGGCACAACCACATCCTGAACGAGTCAATGAAATGAGGTTTTTCCGCGAGGAGGAGGTACTGAAACGCAGCAACGGGCTGGTTTTGCATTCCTGTGTGGAGATGGGCTGGAAGCTGAACATTCCTGAAAACACTGCCTGAAGTGAAGCGGCTCCCAGACAATGGCGAGAGGTTGAAGGTGAGGAGAGAGGGGCCTTCGCAGCTACTAATATATTCCAAGGAGATTTCTAAAGTGCTTCACTGCCAGTTGCCCCACATAATTGTTTCCATGGTGACAAGTGTTCGGAGCCAGGGCTGTGGTACAGAAATGAACCGACAACACAATGACCTCAACTTCCAGCATGTTGTGGGACTTTTTTCCGTCGGGAGGAAAGTAAACTCCAGTTTATAGTTTAGAGTCCCACAGCTACAGAAGCTTTCCTTCCTTTCAGCCCGGGCTCGATGACACGGTCGCAATATGCGGCATCAACTGCCTGAAAGAAAACGGTCTCAGCAGACTTCACGGGTCTGGTGAACCGCGCTCCTTTGAGTTGTTTTATTGACCGGGAACGTTTCCCTTCCTTCACCTGTAAGATGAAGATACTCATGTCATGTTGTACCAAGTCTCTGGAGACTTCAGCAGAAAGAGAGGAGCACAAAGCAAAGAATCCAGATCTCTGAGCGCCTCACAGGCCAGCGTTTTACTCCTGTGTTGGAAATTAGATGCATAAAAAACTAATATTTAACACCAGATTAGTTTCTATAGTGGTGAGGGAAACGTATTTAGCTGATATATGCCTGTAGTTGACTTTTGGAACGTTTGAAAAGCTGATACAGCTCCTTTAAAAGATCTTAAATTAAGAGCCGTTTGGGAGTCGAAAGAGCCGGCTCTCTGAAAACAGTCGTAGTTCCCATCATGAATAAGGAGCAAAAAGATTCCTATTTTCACTCATCACGGAGCTTGTTTTTGCTCTCCTTCCTATGATTTATTACTATGAGTGGTTGTTTTGGGGAGCATCGCCCCCTTGCATGCATTTGTCTTAACGGCAGAGTAAGTTTCCCCTCTGAAAATAAACATTAGACTCGTGCAAGTGAAATCTGTCTCAAACTTCGCCCTCGGGCCTTTACTCTCGTGCAGTGGTGAGTTTGAATGCAGCTCCCTCTCCTCCTGCCTGTAATTCGCTCTTTAGCTTTGTTTTTTTGTGTTCGGGACGTTTCTGGGTGGAGATTTCTGTTTATATCAGCAGCCAATGACAGAGCTAAGAGCATGACGCTGTGTGGAAATAAGCTCATGATTGGAGCAGATGCCAGTCACTCGAACTTTCAAAGGAAAAAAAAAAAAAAGAAAAACGGCAGATGCACCGAAGAAAAGGTACCGCTTTTACCCGCTTCTGAGCTCTGAAGGAGGCTTGAAGCTGAATAGGCTGAAGAACGAGGCGGCCATTATCCTGAGAGGGAGGGGCTCAGTTTGAATGCTGCTGTTTGTAAACAGAAACGGTACATTTACTTACCGGTAAAATTTCAGTATCACTTTGACTCCTTCAGAAGATTTTACATTGAGTGCCCTTCGTCGTACATCCATATGATGGGAGAGACGTGCCAGCCACTATATAAGACATTATCTGCATCAATGCTTTCAAGGAACTAGAGGCAGGAATTTAAAAACAAACAAACATGCATGTCCATTTTTTTTTCATACTAATGGGTGATGAAGCACTAAATACCAAAAATAACGTTTCCACCCATGTTTCTCTCCGCTGCCTTGAACAGGCTGTGTGCTGCAAAATGTGCTGCAATTCGGTGTCCGAATTTCCCGCGCTGCCCTGCGGACGTGACGTCAAATGACGCTGCATCCGCAGTTTTGATACAGGAAGAAGACGGTCGCGGTAAATTTAAACACTGTAAGTGATAGTTATGGATTCTTCTGCCGTCAGCAAACAATCCAGATCAACTGAAAGACACTAAAAAGTGGAACTACGAAGAAAAAGCGTATTAAATAACATTATAGCTTCAGTTTGTGCGCGCTCCCGTGACGGCTTGGCTCGTGGCTGCAGTTACCTGAAGCGCCAGTCGTGGCAGTCGAGAGTTTAGTTTCTTAATCTTGCCTCTAGTCCCTTTAGGTAGAATGATTGAACGAATGAGTACTATTGTCCTGTGAGTTCAGAGTTTCGCAAACTGTGTTTTTGTTGTTGTCTGGGTAGCGAGCTGCTCTCCTCAGCGGTACTACGGAAGCGCGCATCATGAACGTGTGTAGAACACCCTGATAACCAATGGAAAGCTAAATCTGAACTCACGGGACAATAGCAGTCTTTTTTTTTGTTCAATCAGCTTAAAGAATTGGCGAAAATCAAAGAGTTTGGCTGCAGATAATGTCTGATATAGTGGCTGCCCCGTATCTCCCATTATATAGATGTACACTGAAGGGCGACTAAACGTAATATCTTCCGAAGCACTCAAAGTGAGTAAAAGCACATATAAACTAGAATAAGGTCCAGGTTGGAAAAAAAGAAAGTTATCTTTTAACTATGGCGGTTTGTCAGAATCTGGGTATGTTATGGTGACAGTGTGGGGTCCTGTCACTATGCAACCGACTGATCATGCGCCCTGGATACTTGGCCACAGGGATATCCCTTTGGCTGAATGGTCAGCGTGCATGACTCTCACCCGGGAGTCGGCGTACCCTTCCACATACGATGCACCCAATGTCACCTTCTCTCTCCTGGACACTCGGTTTGCTTTCACACTTTTAGCAAAACACACCAAGTGAACCGAATTTTCCAACAGACCAGTTAGTGTCTGTGGGGCCCCGGAGAGCGAGTGAACCCTGCTCCAAACGAACCAGATTATCCGTGGAAGTGGAGCAGTATTAGTTTAGAGGGGACCAAACGGCGCCAGTGCAGTAGGTTTCAGGTTTATAGAAAAAAAAAGTGTATGCCACAAATTTAGAGAAGGTCCTGCCTGCAGCCTGCAGGACGATTCGTATATGAGGCAGGGTTGGACGTCCAGCTTCACTCACATTACAGTTTTAAGTCATTCATTGTAACACCCCTATGCCGAAGTCCTAACCTAACCAACCTATCTGGCCACACCCATCGGGTACTACTAGCCAATTTCTTTTTCAACAAGCTAAATTCACGTTACACAGTAATTCTCAGACTATCCAGCGTTTCTCCATCATAGACATAATTACACACTGCAGACGTGGGGTTTCACCACTTTGACTGCAGGACTGGGATCCAGTCTCTATCCTCCAGACAGCCTCTCTCTCCTGAGCCACAGTAATACTGAGTTGAGATGTCACAACTTAATTTGATGATTTATCACCTGTTGACATTTCGTTTGCTGCAGAACAAAGCCGTGACATGGAGAAACCAGCCCTCCCTGCTGCTGAAGCATCGTCATCCTCAACAGTTTAGGAAATGAGTGATTTATTCAGCTCATCGGTCAGAGATGACCCGGCTGCATCCTTCAGCTGACAGCGATGCCATGGAAACCAACCAGCATGTAAACACAACGCCCTCCCTTTCATGATGGGGTTTGTTGACTGACTCGATCCAGATGTTTATCTTTTAATTTCAATTAGTGCTTGAATCTGAGAGTGAAGTTGGACCAATCTGTGGGATATGAGAGGAATTTACTTAGAAATACAGTCATCCTAAAATTATTCATACTCCCCAATTAAAGAAAAGACTAAATTCAAGACATTAATTCAATAACAAGAAACTAAAGAAACTAATAATAAATAACAACTAACAAAATTACAATTTCCTTAAATAAAATATTGCTTTTGAATTAGGGTTGAAAATAATAATAATAAAAAAAACAAACAAAACTGTCCCAGACGCACTTTTCTCATGAATAGTGGACCAACGTACCTGTCAGCAGGTGCAGACGTCTGATTGGACGTTACAAATAACTGACTGCAGTGATTGTCTCAAATTGTTGCTCAACAACATTTTAGCTTCGAAGCACCATCATGCTTGTTTTCTTGTTTTATCTTTTGTGTTTGTTTTTAATATTTCTTTCAAACCACAATTCAAAATCAATGTCCTGATTTTCATAGAATTTTATTTATTATTACTTTTGTCAATTTCAGCTGATTTTTTCCTTCTTTAACTGGAGGGTATGAATTACTTTGAGGACGACTGCATGTGCTGGTTGTAAGGATGATTAATCCATCAGATGTCCTCTAAACTGTCTTAAGTCCACAACATCAAACATCAGCCACGTGCACGCTCCTGTGAAGCCGACACCACAGCGGAAAGGGAAAGATTAGAAACAGGCATGGTTCCTCACAGCTAAGCTCTACGCCGCGAACGCATCATCATCTGTCATGAAGTCAGAGATCCGACTGCAATCTGTTATACAATGAAACAAGAAGCCACGAGGCTGCTGGACATACAGCTGTTAGTCACACAGAGGCAGGAAGGCTGAGGTGAGTTTGGAGGATGAGGAGAGACGCCCACTATGAAGTCATCTTTCAGATGAAACATTCAGATGAGGATAAAAGTTTGATTTGTGGAAGAAGCTGCGCGCCGCGTAATACTCCTACTATCACTGCAGTACTAAATACCAGACTGACATGCCAGATCCAGCCTCCCCGCGGGGCGGTGGGCTGAAAACATGCGTGAGTGCGCGGCGCTCGCCCTGCCAGGCGCAGACGCCCTTCAGGGATGACACAACAATCCCATCATGCAGGTTAAACGGACGAACTTTGGCTGCAACTTGCCTGTGGTTGTCAACTAAAAAGTCCTGTCTGGTCCGAAGTGTGACAGTGGTCCTGGGATGAACTGGCAGCCTCAACACCCCCCTCCCCACCCCCACCTCGGCAACGCCAGCAGTGTATTAAAATAAATCTGTGCACACGTCCCAGCCCACCATGCTAGACATTACCTTATACAAAGCTAGCACCAGCATGCTCTCCTGTCTGCTGGCCTGGGAGCAGATTTTAGTTCCCCCCGCTGCCCCTGGCCTTAACTCCACCCACCTCATACCAGTCGCCCCCCCTCCACCGCCTCCCCTCATCTCTTCTGTGTACATGATCTCACATGACTCAACAAAACCTCGGGCCTGGAGTAGGGGCTGACCGGAGCTTTTACCCAAGAGGGAGGAGAGGGGCCGGCTTCCTGGAGCGCTGCCCTCCACTTGTCAGCTCTGATGGCTTTTGGCTAAAAATAAAAGCGAAAAGGGGC
The DNA here is from genome assembly GCA_023101725.1 of Atherinomorus stipes. Taxonomy (NCBI): domain Eukaryota; kingdom Metazoa; phylum Chordata; class Actinopteri; order Atheriniformes; family Atherinidae; genus Atherinomorus; species Atherinomorus stipes. The sequence goes on along the minus strand of JALJCO010012218.1, from coordinate 32,618 downwards.
CCCCGAGAGGCGGATGAATGAATTCAGAGGCTCTCCTTCCCAGTAAGTGAGCATCTACTCGGTGCATCGCGTCCGGATCTGCGATGCTTGAACAACGAGAATGGTGGGCACGGCCCAGAGAGCGCTGTGTTTCGCAAACAAAACATGCCCTTCTCCATGTGTGGCGGGGGGGAGTCAGCGAAGGAGCAAATGCAAGATGAGCCAACGGAGTGGGAATTCCTGCGCTCCCCCTCCCCTCCGTTACCCCGCCCCACACATTCCCCCCGCTACATTCATAGCAGGAAAAATGAGAGCAAAACAGAGCAGCAGAGAGCGGCTGGAAAGCAGGATCAGGACCCAACCCAGACACGTCCTGCAGCTGCAGCCGGACAGCTCCACTCTAACAGCTTCCATTTTAAAAAATAAAAACTAGAATAGAATACTGAGAAATTAAATAAAATCTCCAGAAAAACTCAATGTAGCTCATGTTAAAACTGTGCCCTGCTGAGCTATTTGATTCCCAGCACGTACAGTTGTAGCATGTACTGTACAGTAAACAGGCTTCTGCAGGTTTCACCAAGGTAAAGGATAACTTTCGTTTTTTTCAACCTGGACCTTATTTCTAGGAGTTTATACGTGCATTTACTTAGCTGTAAAATTTCTGCATCACTTTGACTCCTTCGGAAGATATTACGCTGAGTCACCCTTCGGTGTACATCCAGTATAATGGCGGATACGGGGCAGCCTCTCTGTATCTTTCACCAAAACTTTAAACAGAATGAACGAACAAACAACTACTATTGTCCCTATTTTACTGTTTTTTTTCCTTATTAAAAGCAAAAAAATCTTGGCCACTCTTAAAATAAGTAAAAGATTTTTTTTTGGGCTTGTATTAAGCAAAAACAAAAAAATTCTGCCAATGTCATAAGAAAATTATCTTGATAAGATTTCTTGAAATTAGATGCATTGCCTTAAAACAAGATCTTATATTTCACTGAAATGTTTCTCTTTAAGTAATTTAGTCTTATTTTGAGTGTGATGAGATATTTTGACTAGAAATGAGAAAAAAATTCCTTGGTAAGATTTGAGTTTTTGCAGTGTACAGCAGCTATATGAGCCTCTTAGAAAGGCAGACAGAAGCAACTTCTGATTGTGGCATTTGATTCAGCTTATTCTATGTGGCCAACGGTTCTCAGGAATGAATAAAAGTAAAAGATTAAGACTTCAAATCAAATTTAAGACCTTGGATTAAAAGGTGCCTGTTTTCAATACATTTTAAAGGCATTAAATGAATAATTTCAAACAGTTTTAGACCTTTCAAGACTCTGCAAAGATGTGTAAAGATCCATCAGTACAATCACAGCCTGATTTTACAATGAAAGCTTTGGTTACATCAGCACATTGACCCCAGTTTCATGAAATAATCCAGTGAATAGCCTGATCCCACCACCACATTCTGTAAGACTGAATCAGGTGTAGCAGATCCCACCTGGAGTCTGCATCATCTGTTTGGGTGGAGTCTGCAGAACATTTCAGTGCTCATCAGCTGAAGCACATGCTGGTAGTGTGAGCAGGATACACACTTACTTCCATCAGATAAACTACCAGCTTGTTTAATGCCAAAGAAGCTGGTTTAAAATGAATGAATGAAACCAGAGACTGTCTGGCTGTTTCATTCCTGCACAACAACCAGCAAATGTCTTTGTTTTTCTATTTTCTCAGCGATTAATGGTGCAATAAACCTTGACCACCAAACAATCCTGGATGTGACTGATCATAGTCAAGTTCAAAGTGAAACCTCCCCCCACCAGCAGACACATTTCTCTCCATTCAGGATGTCGTCCTTCTCACTGATTGTCAGCCCTTTTCACCAGCTCATATGAGGCGCAGAATAGCAGTCGAAACAAGATGAAACTAACCTGAGTGTGTATGTAACACAGTAACGCAGCACGGTGCCAAATAAGCAAAGTCTGTGCGTCATTCAAACAGCGAATCAACCAAGTTGCCCACAAGGCATTCTTCTCAGGTTCAAAGCTTGTGCATACGCACCTACGGTTGCAAACATGGCTTCGGCTCAGTTGTGATTTTTGAGAAAACGAAGGACAAACACGGTGGTGAAGTTCTCATTGCAGTATTAGGACGATACACGAGTCCTCAGAACTTTATCTGCCATCATCAACTGATATTAAAAAAGCCTGCAGAGCCTCAGCTTGTTGATTTGTAACGTATCTGAACCAGGTTAGGCGTCATGGTTCAGCCCTGGATGCTAAAAAAGCTAGCATAAAGCACCAGAGTGCACAAGATAAGGAGACAGATATAAAGGATTTTATCCATCCATAACTTACCCCTGACTTACACGCGAATTACATGCAACTTCCCGTGACTAAGCTGCAACTTGCATGCAACCTACCCACAACTTGCACACGTCATGCACGTAACGTATCCATGACCAATCCAGGACTTGGATGCAATCCAAGTGTCCTGAGTGGGTAGCATCCAGAATCTACTGTAAACCACATCATTTAGTATATTTTTATACCCTAAACAGTAGAGCATCATACGACCACGATGCGAGTTCACGACACTTAGAAGCTGCAGCAGACTGAACCAGACGAGATCGCACGCTTTCTTTTTTTCTTTCTTTCTTTCTCTTTCTTTCTTTCTTTCTTTCTTTCTTTCTTCTTTCTTTCTTTCTTTCTTTCTTTCTTTCTTTCTTTCTTTCTTTCTTTCTTTCTTTCTTTCTTTCTTTCTTTCTTTCTTTCTTTCTTTCTTTCTTTCTTTCTTTCTTTTAAATCAGTAGCCAACTCCTCTTGTGTTTGTCTGCAGCTCGTTCGCTCTTAGCACAATGTAAACAGTGAATTTCTTCTTCAACAGTACTCTAGCAGTATTGGCAGAGTAGGCACTAAACGCCGTGGCTTCCATAGTGTCGTGAACTCGCATGGACACGCTTCCAGGAAATGCAATGTTCTACTGTTTAGGCTATAAAAAATATACTAAATGATGTTGTTTCCATTTAATTCTGGACACTACCCACTCAGGACACTTGGATTAAATTGGACGAGCAGTATGGAGGAATATTTTTTGTGGACTTTTATGGACCTTTATGGTTCAGGCGCCCGGTGAACCTTGTTACATGAATGTTGGCGGATAACGAACCCCCCCCCCCCCCCCCCCCCCCCCCCCAGATCTCCGGCTGCATTTGAGATATTAAAAAAGTGCTCCAGTCTTGCTCAGCATGAGTGTGAGTAGAAAATGAAGGCACATCCTTCTGTGGGTGTACTATTCCTTTTAAGACAAACCAGCCCTAATCGGTCTCTTTTCCAGTTTACAGAGACCCAGACCCCAGAGTAAGCTCGAGAGACCTTGAGAGGCCTAGACCGGATCATAGCCGTGACGACCTGGCAACTGTGTGATGCAGCAGTTGTCCAGGTGTGTGTTACATGACGGTATGACTTCTTTTTCCTCTCCTCACTTCCCACACAGCGAAGCAGCATGCCTTCGGGCAGAGACGATCTCAGAGTGTGTGTGCAGTTAATCTCTCTTCTTCCATCTGTCTATGTCGGCTTCCTATTTGAATTCATTCAGGAGGAGGTAAACATGATATGCACTGAAGACACTTTGTGCTAGCTCACAATCTTGTTGCTCTCAGGACGGCATAGATTCAACATAAAATGATGACTGCACATGACAGAGCAACTCTGCCTAAAGCTCCTCTTAAATATGCCTTACTGTTGGCCATATGCGAGGCAACTGCACGGGTGTTCCCGACCGCCATCTGGATCCCATCAGGGACGGCAGTGAGGGTGAAAGCTGTTGGTAGCAGGGTGGGCAGTTGGGGCTAATGAATGGGAAAAGCACATTTTCAACCCCTGCAACAGGTCTGCAGCAGGCGTGGGCTTCACCTCACCCCACACACAAAGCAGGGGAAAGATCGGCTGTCACGGCGAGGTCATGCCTCACCTTTCCTCCCACGCTATCGGACGGATCTCAAGAGTGTCCCAAAATATCCCTCACCACTGAACAAAGGAGCAAAATGGCAAGACGTGATATGTGATACAGCAGGGTTAAAAATAGACTCCGTGCCGGTGGATAGAGCCGTGTTTCAGGATCTCTGCTCTTGGTTTACACCCGGAGTAGCTGTTGTGTCTTCTCTGGCTCAGCAACTCAGGATTAAATAAAACAAGGATAGGCTTTTTTTGTTGCACTTCTTCCACATGCAGAAATAAGATCAGCAGGCCTTGCCTCTATGTGGCCTGCAACTTGAGAACTGGGAGAATCAAATGTTCTCACGCATGTCAAAGCACACAGCGTCCTGTTTGGGGGATTGAGAGGGTCTGGTGGTATGTGAAGCATAAATGATCCGCCTGAGAAGTCAGAGAAATCCACCTTTTAAAGGAGAGGATATTTCTTTAGTTTTGAATGTCACTGCACATCCCATAATACAGAGAGGATCATCAAAACATGACATCATGCCGGAAACATCCGTGAGAAGCGGCGCGGCTTTTCCAGCAGAGGTTTGCTGCACACCAATCAGAAAGGAGATCATGAAAGACCGTTTCCTGGCAAAGGGTTAACAAGCTGCTGGATTCAGAGGACCAGACCTCCAGACTGGACTCTGGTGCTCTGATTCAGAGGACCAGACCTCCAGACTGGACTCTGGTGCTCCGATTCAGAGGACCAGACCTCCAGACTGGACTCTGGTCCTCCGATTCAGAGGACCAGACCTCCAGACTGGACTCTGGTCCTCCGATTCAGAGGACCAGACCTCCAGACTGGACTCTGGTCCTCCGATTCAGAGGACCAGACCTCCAGACTGGACTCTGGTGCTCCGATTCAGAGGACCAGACCTCCGGGCCAGGTTCTGGAGCTGCTGTTTGGTCCAGGTCACTTTAAAAATGAATGTGTGAGGAAGGACAGAAGCATTTATGGCTGTTCTTGCCCTTGATTTAAAGAAGTTTGTCTTCATCAGATCTCTGTTTTCTATGTAGTGACAAGCATTTTTCTTCTTCATATAAAACAAACATAAACAAGCAGATTTATAAGAAACGGTTTTATAAATCAAAGTCTGCTGCAGAGCAGAGCGTATTCACATAGAAATGATTGATTCAAAGACATTCCAGGAGTATAATGGGAATCATTTCTCCCACTCTGTGTCATAAGTGCATGAAACATGCCTTAGAGTGACAGGAACAATGGCCTCTTTCACTGCCTGCGCCAGGCTGGAGATGGGGAGGTGCATCATGGGAAGCAGACAGCCTCTTACAGTGGAGCGCAGATACTTCAGAGGGGCCTCACACAAACCCGGGCAACAAGCAACCTCAACGTTCAGACGTGGCTCATGTGTGAATTATGAACCCTGTGTCTGGATGGGAAGTGGCACACGAACTTCTACAACCTCAGTTTATGATTGTTTTCCTACAGATGAAAAAGATGCTTTATAAAAATTATTAAACTTTGAATTATTTCACCTTTCCTGAAACAAAAATTTACTTTCTAAACATGGCAAACTGGGTAATAAATAATTCTGAATAAAAAGACAATATGTAATATGTATTTAATTACTGTTTATTATTTATCTAATTATTATATTTATTATACATAAATAAATAACTGTATCTGTTTACTTATTAAAAATGGTATGTTGAAAATAAACTATTTAGTCATCAGTCAGTCAGTCATTTTCTGCACCGCTTATCCAGTTCAGGGTTGCGGGGGTTGCTGGAGGAGTCTATCCCAGCTATTATCAGGCGATAGGCAGGTACACCTGGACAGGTCGTCAGTCTGTCGCAGGACCAACACAGAGAGACAGACAACCATTTACACTCACATTCACTCCTAGGGACAATTTAGAGTGATCAATTAACCTAACATGCATGTCTTTGGACGGTGGGAGGAAGCCGGAGTACCCGGAGAGAACCCACGCATACACGGGGAGAATAAGCAAACTCCACACAGAAAGGCCACTGTTGGAAATGTTTGAAACCCCTCTCCATCTGGGAATTGAACTAGCAACCTTCTTACTGTGAGGCTGCGGTGCTAACCACCACGCCACCGTGCAGCCCTAAACCATTTATTCATGAGAATTTAAAAAAGGAAGAGCATCTCAAGATTTCAGCCTCATCGGAAACATTCAGCATGCCCGCGATACTCAGGGGAAGAAAAAACTTTCATTATTCAGACCCAAAGCAAACCTGCACTTAACCACATAAATGATCCAAAAAACATCATCTTCACCCTAATCCAGTATCGTCTTCATCCTAATCCAGCATCACCGTCATCCAAATCCAGCATTGTCTTCATCCTAATCCAGCATCGTCTTCATCCTAATTTAGCATCATCTCCATCCTAATCCAGCATCATCTTCATCCTAATCCAGCATCATCTTCAGCCTAATCGAGCATCATCTTCATTCTAATTTAGCATCATCTCCATCCTAATCCAGCATCATCTTCATCCTTATCCAGCATCATCTTCATTCTAATTCAGCATAATTTTCATCCTAATCCAGCATCAACTTCATCCTAATCCAGAATCGTTTTCATCCTAATCCATAATCGTCTTTATCCTAATCCAGCATCGTCTTCATCCTAATCCAGCATCATCTTAATCATAATCCAGCAACGTTTTTATTCTAATACAGCATCATCTTCATACAAATCCAGCATTATCTTCATACTAATCCAGCATCATCTTCATCGTAATCCAGCCTTGTCTTCATTGTAAACCAGCATCGTCTTCATCCTAATTCAGCATCGTCTTCATCCTAATCCAGCATCATCTCCATCCTAATCCAGCATCATCTTCATCCAAATCCAGCATCGTCTTCATCCTAATTTAGCATCATCTTCATCCCAATCCAGCATCATCTTCATCCAAATCCAGCATCATCTCCATCCTAATCCAGCATCATCTTCATCCAAATCCAGCATCGTCTTCATCCTAATTTAGCATCATCTTCATCCCAATCCAGCATCATCTTCATCCAAATCCAGCATCGTCTTCATCCTAATTTAGCATCATCTTCATCCCAATCCAGCATCATCTTCATCCAAATCCAGCATCATTTTCATCCTAATCCAGCATTGTCTTCATCCTGTCTCTCTTCTGAGATGTCTCTAGCCAGTAAAAGTCAGTCTGATGTTGACTCTTGTCTCCCCTCTCTCCCTCTGATAATTTCCTCCTGCATGTTTTTGCTGAGTCATGTACAGTACGTGTGCATGTAAAACAACCAGCATGTGAACATCAGGTTCCTGGTATGTGACACGGTGCTGTAACATGAAATGCTGCTGGAAAGTGACACAGCGTCCCGGGAAAACAAAACATCTTATGAAAAGTGGTTTCTCAGCCTCAGGACGCTGCAGGGCAACAACGCCTCTAGGAATGTACGTCATGAATCTCAGTGAGGCAGAAACAGAGTTTTAGGATCATAAAATTACATAAATCTGAATCATTTTTTCTGACGGCTCATGAAAACTGCTGGCTGCCTAAAGCATTCCCAGACTGTCCCTCTGCTCCACTAAAATCCTGATTTTACAGCCGTAGCATCATCTGGACACAATCCCAACTGCAATCACTAAGAGTCAGCATGGATGCAGCATGGACCGATGTTCATGCACCATGATCTCCCACAGAAAAAGCTGGTCCACAGGGGCTGACATGACTCAGCAATAACTCAATTTCCCTCCTGCGCTCCGGCGTATGGCTACATGCACAAATGACTCAGTTACCACTGGCTGTCACCTGACTGTTTATCTGGACCAATGACCCGTTAACTGCGCGATGTATCAGACATTATATGTTATCTATAAACTGGAAACAACAGAGAATGAGTAGCCAAGTCAGTAAAACCCAGGAGAAGGAAGCAGACTACTCTAGAAATAACAGCAGGAGATGCTGCTGCTTGTTATTGTCTTATTGTAAGTCTGGAGGAGCACAGGTGAGATGATGACTCAGCATCCCTGCACACCATCAACTAAAGCAGCTAAAGCAGACGGAGGAGCTACTTCCACTGTCAGGACTGTCTGTGGTGACGAGCCGGCATGTCTGCCACGAGACACCTGCTGAGTCTAACATCTTCACCCCCCAACCAAGCCAGTCAACCAGACCTGCTTCTGCCCCCGATGTCCTTCATCCCCCAACCTGCCTCATCCCCCTTACTCCTTCATCTGCCAACGTCCATCATCCCCCAACCTGCCTCATCCCCCTTACCTCCTTCATCCGCCAACCTCCATCATCCCCCAACGTCCTTCATCCCCTCAACCTTCTTCATCCCTCAACCTGTCCATTATCCCCCAACCTGCCTCATACCCGTCTTTCATCCACCAACCTGCCCCATCTTCCAACATCCTTCATCCCCCAACCTGCCTCATCCCCCTTACTCCTTCATCCGCCAACGTCCATCATCCCCCAACCTGCCTCATCCGCCAACCTTCTTCATCCTCCAACCTGCCTCATCCCCCAACGTCCTTCACCCCTCAACCTTCTTCATCCCCCAACCTGTCTTATCCCCCAACCTGCCTCATACCCGTCTTTCATCCACCAACCTGCCCCATCTTCCAGCATCCTTCATCCCCCAACCTGCCTCATCCGCCAACATCCTTCATCCCCCATACTCCTTTATCCGCCAACGTCCTTCATCCGCCAACCTCCTTCATCCTCCACCCTGCCTCATCCGCCAACCTTCCTCATCCCCCAACCTGCCTCATCCCACAACGTCCTTCACCCCCTCAACCTTCTTCATCCCCCAACCTGCCTCATACCCGTCCTTCATCCACCAACCTGCCCCATCTTCCAACGTCCTTCATGCCCTAACCTGCCTTATCCGCCAATGTCCTTCATCCCCCAACCTGCCTCATCCCCAACGTCCTTCATCCCCCAACGTCCCCCCCAACCTCCTTCATCCCCCAACGTCGTTCATCCAACAACCTCCTTCACCCCCCTACCACATTCATCCCTCAACCTGCCTCAACCCCCAACCTGCTTCAACACCCAACCTGCCTCATCCCCCAATGTCCTTCATTCCCCTGCGTCCTTCATCCCCGAACGCCCTTCATTCCCCAACCTGCTTCACCCCCCCCAACGTCCTTCATCCTCCAACCTCCTTCATCCCCCAGCCTCCTTCATCCCCCAATGTCCTTCATCCCCCGATCTGCTTCATCCCCCAACGTCCTACATCCCCCAACCTCTTCATCCCCCAACCTCTTCATCCCCCGAGCCTCCTTCACCCCCAATGTCCTTCATCCCCCAACGTCCTTCACCCCTAACCTCCTCAACCCCCACCCTCTTCATCCCTCAACCTGCTTCATCCCCCAACCTGCTTCATCCCCCAACCTGCTTCATCCCCCAACATCCTTCATCCCCCAATGTCCTTCATCCCCTAACCTGCCTCAACCCCTACCCTGCTTCACCTCCTAGGTCATTTTTCCATGTATCAGATATTTCATTGTTGAAACGTTGTAATTCCAACTTCAGCTTTTGTTAAAGACCACCAGTTTACCAGTTTCTGTCATTGTTGGACAGAAAAATCGTCTTCCAGAAACTGCTACAAAAACATTTCAGATCTACCCCCCCCCCCCCCTTTTTTTTTCTTAAATCACCCCATGAGCTTGATTCTCAATCATAAAAAAATAAATACTGTATGCAATTATTCAAATTATTTTAACTCTTTCAATGCCAGTTTGGTCAAATGATGTCACCGTTAACAAATATAATCATTTTACATGTAAGTAAGTGGGGTGGGATTGTAATCAAGGATCAAAAAAAATCTTTTTTCATATTGTTTTTAGTAAATTAGTCTTAGACTGATGGAAAAACAGCTCTCAAACACATTTTCTGTGGTTTTTTTTTTCACAATAACAGCACTTTGTATTGTTAATGTGTCATTTAAATGGTTAAAACCTGAGGCTAAGGGCATATTCAGTTTTTTTTGAAGGACAGAAAGATTTGAGGGGGGAAATGGAAATAATATGAATCAGTAATGTTTCTATAGAGGTTGGTGAGGGAGAACTTTTCATCCTGAAAGAGTTTGACGAGTTCAGACTGGTGAGGCTTACGAGAAATCAGCTTTGTCTGCAGTGATCGTCTAATAATCAGCAGTGCTCGGAGTCAGTCTGCTCAGGTTACGCCAGGAAGAAAACAATTAAAACCAAATGAAATAAAAGCTAAAAAAAAAAAGGACATGCAGGGTTGATGCTGTCTGACATAAAGTTGTTTCCCACTGATGAAAGGCCTTAGTCAGCCCAAGTAAAAGTATCCAGGCTGAGCCGTGCAAGGACGGGATGCAGATGTCAGCCCTCCACGTGGCCTCCGCACCCTGGCGGTTTTGTTTTCCTCCTATCCCGGTTTAATATCACACCAGCCACCAGCCTAGGAAACAAGTCAACAGACACTTTGTGTCTGCTTGTTTGGAAGTTCTCCGAAGAAGCTGAAGAAGTTCTGACTTCATGGACCCAGAAAACACGTGAGAGCTGCCGCATATGTGAGCAGCATGTCACTTTACAGAGACGGTTTCCTTTTTAACTGGCAAGTTTTCAGAGAAGTCTCTGTCCTGTTTCAGGAGAATAAGCTTCATGTGGACGTTTTCTGTGTGGTTTTAGTGAGCCGAGGTGCTGCAGGGTTACCATGATGCTTGTTTACAGAAGTCAGATGAATTATTAAGTCTGTACGGCCACTACTCACACCTGCAAAGGAAGTCAGAGAAGGAAGCTTTATTTCCTTTTCAACAGTTAGTTATAAATGGAAATACGTTGTCAAGCTTTTAGAAAAGTCTGCTTTTCTGTCGTCTGTCAGTCCTCTAAAACCAGACACGTCGTTTTTGACAAAATTTCTTTCAACAGCAAAAACAAACTGGTAAATAATTAAAATCTCTTTTTGTTGCAGACGAAATAATGAAAAATCTGCTGGACGTACAGTAGATGAGAAATCAAATGTCTGACTTTGTGTTTATGTTTGTCACTCAGACAAATGTTTGCCTCGACTTCACACAGCCCAACCACAACAGGAAAAAACAGCCTTCCTGCCAGCGCATACGCACACATCACGCTCTTTACATTTAATAAAGAAACTGGTTTACAAGTTAGTTTACTTACAGACTGGTCCTTCATCTTCTGTTGCTGGTTAGTGATCATTTATCCACCAGTAGCTTAAGGACTCATCACTATCAGTCAGCGATGCCACGTCGGACAGATGATTGGCAGGTTGGAGCGCGGGGAGGGTCCTGCAGCATGAAGACAGACCCTCCTATCATCCACAATCACTCAGCCTGTATCACAGGAAAGCTGCGCAGACATGGGCTCCATCATCAGAGCAGACGAGGCTTCACCAGGAAGCCTCTGATGGAGGTGGAGATGTCACCGCCACTGCTACCGCCGCTGTCACGCAGCAAACAGCACAGATAAACGGCCAAACTACCCGCAGGGGTCAACAAGGTTGTCAATGTCAGGTTAAAACTTTAACTGGAATAAACATATCTGATGTCCCTTTGATTTCAGGGCAAAAGCAAACAAATAAATAATAAAAACATGAATAAATAAAAACATTTCACTGATCTGTTGCATTTAGAAAAGTTTAGAGAGAAGCTGTAAACTGGTAAACTGGTAAATAAGTAAACTGGTAGGCAGGTAAACTAGTAAATAGATAGACGGGTAAACCAAGAAATGGGTAAACAGATAAACTGACTAAAAGGTTAATTGGTAAACTGATAAAGTTGTGAACAGGTAAACTGGTAAACAGATACTGTAGAAGAGGAAACCGACAAATAGGTAACCAGGTAAACTGATAAACTGGTAAACTGGTGAACAGGTTAACTGGTAAACTGTTAAATTGGTGAACAGGTAAACTGGTAAAATGGTAAACTGATAAATAGGTCAACTGATAAACTGGTGAACAGATAAACAGGTAAACCGACAAAAAGGTAAACAGGTACAATTACAAACACGAAAACAGGCAAGCAGGTAAACTGGTAAATTGGTAAACTGGTAGATGGGTAAACTGGTAAACATGTCAACAGGCAAATAGGTAAACTGGTAAACAGGAAATTGGGTAAACTGGTAGATGGGTAAACTGGTAAACATGTCAACAGGCAAATAGGTGAACTGGTAAACAGGAAATTGGGTAAACTGGTAGATGAGTAAACTGGTAAACATGGAAACAGGAAAGTAGGTAAACTGGTAAACATGTAAACAGAGAAATAGTTTCACTGGTAGATTGGTAAACTGGTAAACTACAGGTTAGAAGAATAACAACTTTCACCACTTGCTGCAGTATCTTTATGTATCTTGTTTTTGTGGGTTTTTTCTTTTTAATTTAATCTGTTAATCAGATTAAAGTTCATATTTAATTATCTATAAAACTTTATTTGGATTAACAGCAGTTGTTTGCGGTTCGTTCTTTTTAAGTCACAAACATCAACAAGTCTTCTATCTTCCTGAACTGATCAGAAGCTCTCACTTCCCAGCAATTTTTATCGTTTATGCGAGTAAGAAAAAAAGAGAGAAAAATCTTTATTCCAGCAGCTCGTTGATTTCACAGGAAGTGATGCGATTTTAGTGTTTTCTCTGCATCATATCAGCTGTGATATAATTCAGAATATTGTGTTGTAAATCATAACTCAACCAAGTTTTAAATAACTGTTCATTTATGCAGCTTAAATACAAACTTAATTATTTGAAATAAAATTGAAATTTTTCTGATTTAAGTGGTGGAAGTGATTTTCCATCATTTTAAACTCTTTAACTCATTAATGGAATCAAAACTTTATAAAATCAATTGTTCTAAATTTGGAAAACTAATAAAACAGAATATTTACTTCCTGGCTGCAACCACACAAAACTTTGAAATCTAATTTCCGATAGATGCCATAAAATCAAAGCCAGTTAGGATTCAGTTTAACTGTCGGATGTATCCAGCTGTCCCAGCAGCAGTCTCTATTTTTGATGAAATATGTTTAAAAAGCTCCCTGTTATTTCTCCACCCACCTGCAAAAACTGTATAAACAATAATAATAACAGTTTACCTAAACAGCCCTTACTATCAACCTGCAGGTGACTAAAGTGCCACAATTACACTAATAAATACAGAAATGTGACAGCATAGCAAGAAACATCATGGTATGCATGTAGCTGCAACTTCCATTAGATTTTTTAACAGTTGAATAATTAATCTTTAAGTGTATTGAATAGCCCATATTAATAGTTGCATTAGTAACATATTATTTTTTGTTCAATTTAGTTCAGTTAATTATTTAAAATACATTGTTCTAATTAATCAATGAGTAATTTCAATGAAGTAATTGTTAAATGAAAGAGGTGCTCGGTAAAATTGAAAATTGAACATGTTGACTTTCTTAAAAAATATTACAACTTCAAACTTTTTTTAACCTCCGGTTAACTGGATCCATCGGAGGATGTAAAGTTAAATAAATCTATAAATCTGAGGTTGATGGAGAAACCATGAGATCATTTCTGTGTAAAGTTGAGGTGATGAGGTACAACTATATCCGCACAAGATTAATTGCCTACATATATCAGATAAAATGTAAAGTAAAACCCACTCTGACAGAAAGTAAAGACACTCAAACAGGTGCAGGTGAAGCCTCAAACTTTCTGAAAGCCAACAGCCAATCAGAGACAGAGATGAACTCTGATGCAGCGTTTAACCACAAGTTATCTACCTGAGCAGAAGCATGAGTGCTGCGGGGAAACGCTGGAAAAGTCAGACACAGGAAGGAGATGTACGTCAGCGGGAGCCCACAGACAGGTACCTGCGCCACTGAGGGGTGACAACAGACAAGTACCCGCACCACCAACGGGAGCCCACAGACAGGTAAGGGGTGACAACAGACAAGTACCCGCACCACCAACGGGTGCCAACAGACAGGTACCCCCACCACTAATGGATCCCCACAGACAGGTACCCCCACCACCAACGGATCCCAATAGACAGGTACCTGCGCCACTGAGGGGTGACAACAGACAAGTCCACCCGCACCACCAACGGGTGCCCACAGACAGGTACCCCCACCACTAATGGATCCCCACAGACAGGTACCCCCACCACCAACGGATCCCAATAGACAGGTACCTGCGCCACTGAGGGGTGACAACAGACAAGTACCCGCACCACCAACGGGTGCCCACAGACAGGTACCCCCACCACTAATGGATCCCCACAGACAGGTACCCCCACCACCAACGGGTGCTCACAGACAGGTACCTGCACCACCAACGGGTGCCAACAGACAGGTAGCCCCACCACTAATGGATCCCCACAGACAGGTACCCCCACCACCAACGGATCCCAATAGACAGGTACCTGCACCACCAATGGGTGCCCACAGACAGGTACCTGCACCTTAGACGGATCTTCACAGACAGGTACCCGCACACAGACAGGTGGCTGCACGGAGGGAGCGTGCGGCGCAGCAGGTGCACGGCCACACTGTGCTTACTGGCTGCAGAACCACAGGGAGACACAAGTGGACACGATGTGAAGTGAGCTCGGGGAGAGATCGCATCCACTGCTGTTCCCTTCCTGATACACAACCCTAATGACCCCGTCTGGGTCATCAGGGTTGACACGGTCCATCCGCACTTTCCACACTTCCACATAATATTTACACTGCCTTTCTTTCTTTTTTTCTTTCTTTCTTTCTTTCTTTTGAATGCCACTAACTTAACAGCACCAGAAGGAGGAAGGAGCGGCTATCAGATGTCATCATCCATCTTCCTGCTCTGAGCTCATTTTCTCCTGTTACAATGGATTATATTCTCACCATTAACCAGGGACACGATGACACCATGAGCAAATCTGACGTATACGCCTCATAATGTGTCCTTTTCTGCAAATGTTGACATCACAGAGGACAAAACTAAAGAGGAAAAAAGGTTTTAGGAGTTAATATAAAAATGATCCAAGTGAAATAAACATTTGCTTTGAGGAAAAAGCTAAAAAAAAAAAAAAAATCATTAGTAGTAGAAAAAATCATTTTCCTTTAGTCATATGGCCTCTTCCTAAGTTCAAAAATTAAGCTGAAGCTTAATCCCAGTCAGCATCCAGACCTCTTGTTCCAGTTCAGCCTCAGTTTTCAGATTTTGAGGCAAAAATGATGTAAAATGAATTTATCAATAGATATAAACCCGTAAAGACCAACCAGAACCAGAATGTATTACTAACAGAACTTTGTAGAAATACCACCAGAACACTTGTTGATCTTTGGCTGCTCCTGATTGGACGTTACCGTCAATCTAAGCTCCCTGATTGGCGGAAAGTTGGACAGGAAGTGTCTTCATCATCATCTCCAGGTCTAAATAGAGGTCTCATAGCAACATAGTAGTGATAGTGATGTTTTTATGATGAAAATGGGATAAATAATGATGTCATCATGGATCATAGTGGATCTACCAGATAGTACTGTAGGGCTGTGCAGTTAATCGAAATTTGATGGTGATTTCAATTTTCATGTCAAACAATCTTCATATAAACTCAGAATCGAGTTGAAACAATTTACATTCCATTTTTTTACACACTTGCCAGGAGTCCCTTGAAAAGGAGGTTTTTGAAATAAATATTTTCGAGGGGAAACTTCGGACTCTATGTTGGGATATGATTTATATAAATAACCGCTGGATGCAGTATATTTTGGATACATTTGTTTTTTATGCTTTATTCAATGTTAAAAAAATATCTATTTTTCATTTAATGTTTCATACATTGCAAAACAGCTGTAAGGTACATATTTGCAGCCTATATTTTTCAATTTGAACATTTTGCATAAAATTACCAGTAAAAAAAAAAGTGGTTTTTGACAGAGAGAAAATGCTGAATAAATACATTGTGTAACTAAAACATAATTGTTTGAATAATCGTGATCTCATTATTATGGAAGCCCATTTCGCCATTCCGATGAAAAAAAAAAAAAAGCTGTATCTCATAATCATGAGACAGCTAAGTCATAATTATGAGACACAAATTATTTTTTTTTCCTCAGAGTGGCGGAAATGAGCTTCCATACATTATTGACCAATATAAAAGTGATAATGGCTTCTTCCATAACTGAATCAGTCTCTGAATAAACACAATATTTCGTGGCTGGATTGTAAACCTCCCGGCTGAGATAGAAATGATGTAAAACTTCCGTTCAGCTGGTGAGGAACAGCATCGTGTGTGTGATCTGGTGTCAGTTTTATAGGTTAAAACAAACTTCTGAAGACCAAACTCAACAGTTTTCTTGGTGCATTTAATTCAAATTTCCTTTCTGAGTTTAGCAGGAACATGATTGACAAACTCCAGGTTCCTCCCCCACAGGAAGGGCGGCATTCCTGGACCTACCCGAGCACGGAGACCTTCATGTTTTCCATTCCACATGTCTGTGCAACAAATGGAAAACCCGTTGTGGTAAAAACGTCACACTCTCAGCTTCTATGCTTTCGATTCGTGGCTTTTCACGCTGCGGGAACTCTGCTTCCTTTTCCGTGCCATGATCAGGAAAGAGAGAGAAGTAAACGTAGAGAAGAGGCAGCAGTCGGAACGAGCCGCCGGATTGGCTGCAAGCTGTGATGTAAAAAAAAAAAAAAAAAAAAAAAAATCCAGCGCCTGCAAATCCTGCTGATCTCGTTGGCGAACAGGTTTACAGTGCAGCACGGGGGGCTCTGGGCAGGAAGTGGGCTCATTACTGCTCTTACACGCCCACCAGCCCCCCACCCCCTCAACCACCTGTGCTGGTCTCACAGGATGCCCCCCCAACCCTCCTGTACAGCTGCACTACTCTACCAAACCGCACACTGAACTGGCTTTGTTCTTTTACACTCCACTGCCTCAACAACACCAAGATCTGACTCACTGTCGATTGTTTACGACAACAAAAACTTTGTTTATTCTGAGATGTTGTTCCCGGATATAAAAACAGCCTAAGTGAGTAAATATTTGCATCATAAATGCAGTTAATCTCTAATTTGCAACAGTTTTCTAATAAATAAACTGAGCTTTTAGGCCTGAATGGTTCTTAAAAGGCCCAAAAAACAAAACAATGGTTTCATTTTCACCTGTTTAGGCTCAAATGTTCATAAATCCAGACTGAAAGTTCATTTAAGTTCATTTTACACTGCAAAAATTCAAATCTGTAATTTCTGGTCAGAAAATCTCATCATACTCAAAATATAACAAAATTACCTAAAGAGAAACATTTCAGTGAGATATAGGAACTTACTTTAAGGAAATCCATCTTATTTTTGATTATTACAAGCAAAAAAAAAAGTCTTTTAAAAAAAAACTTATTTAAAGAGTGGCCAAGATTCTGCCAATAGAACAAGCAAGTTCTTGATTAAATTTCTTGAAATAAGATGCATTGCCTTAAAACAAGATCTTGTATCTCACTGAAATGTTTCTCTTTAGGTGATTTTGTCTTATTTTGAGTGTGATGACATATTTTGACTAGACATTAGAAAAATATACTTGGTAAGATTTGAGTTTTTGCAGTGTAGATCCACGATTTCATGGTAAAAATAAATATCATTACTGTCCGATATTATGTCTGATATTAACAACCGATATCTGCATTAAAATGTGACATCAGAAAGTATTGGTATTGTTTTTTCGGACAGATATTTTTACTAAAAAAATCTCGTGAGATCTTGTTCATAATTTGTAAAATAGATTGATACACACTCGAAAATATAGGTACCAGACAGGAACATTTCTGTACATGGAGGTACATTTTTTTTTATAAATGTTCCCTCAAAAGTACAAAATTGGTCTATATGAGGCCAGGAGTGTACCAATATACTATGAAAAAGGGTCCAAAGTAATATAAAGTACAACTTTGAACCATTTCAATCCTAAAGGTGCCTGCAGAGTTAAAAAATGTGTGTAGCTTGTACAATAACTATAAATAGCAGCACTTTTAAACAGCAGTATAATTATAGATATTATATTGTGATTTTCATGATAATCATAGTAATCATAGTAATAATTACATGTATAATTATATATGTGTTTGGCCTAATATTTATATAATAATTATTCATTTATCATTAGCATCTTTGATTGTTGTCATAATCTCTATTATTCATCATTCTTAATTGGATTAATTGTACTTTATTAAATCATACAGCTTGAAAAGGTACAAAAATGGACCATGAAGGTACAGAAATGTCTTTAAAAAAGGAACATCTCCTTTTTAAATATAGCTATGGTATCGGCTAGGGCTGCACGATTCTGGGAAAAATGTGAATCTTGATTTTTGTTGCTAAAATTGAGATCACGATTCTCTGGCACGATTTTTTTTTTCAAATTTTTTTATTGCACATATAGACTTTATCAAAAAAAACAAAATAACCGATTCAGAAGGTAGTTCAAACTGAAACGTTTGCACAAGAGCTTTGTTGAAGCACTTCTTTGGCAGATGCATAGTTGTAGTTCTTTACTACGGATGCACAATATTGGAATTTTGGCCGATATCCGATATGCCGATATTTTAAAAATCATGTGGCTGATAATCAATACCAATATTAAAGCTGAAAAAAATAAGCAGTCTTTGCACATAGCAGTTTTGTTATTTGTGTCCGACACTTTGAAAAATAGGGGTGGGAAAAAAATATCGATACACTGAAATATCACAATATTTTCAAATGCCAATATCAAATCGATATTCAAAAACCTGGTATAGATTGATTTTACTCACAAAATCTAGCAAAATTTCATCGTTCTGTTAAGAAATCTCAATATTTTGTGAATTCTCACGAGATTTCGTAACAGAACGATGAAATACTGCGAGATTTTCATAAGTAAAATACCGCGTTTTTAAATGTCAATATGATATGAGTTTATGAAAATATTGCGATATTTCAGTGTTTTGATATTTTTTCCCCAGCCCTAGTCTTTAGAAGTTTAAAGTCTGTAAAAAAAAGAAGTTTTTGAAGAAAAAGAAGTTTTTTTGTTTTTTTTTTAGTCTTTAGAAACAGCGTTAAATATCGGTGGGGTGGCCGATGTCCGATACTCAGTATTAAGGTTGATATAGGCTGATACCGATAGGGGGCTGATTATACCCTCCATCCTAATTCTTTACCATTGGTTAGGGGGTGGGGAGGCAACGGCAGTGCTGCATTTGAGGGCGCTTGAAAAAAATCCGTGAAGAAAGGAATCTTTTATTTGTGATGCGGCTCGTGATTAAAAATGCTTTAGAATCGTTGTGGGTAGAAATAAGTTCACAAGTGTTGTATGTGTGAATTGAGATCACGATTTTTTAACGATTTATTGTGCAGCCCTCGTATCGGCATATGAAAATATTGCGATATTTCAGTGTATCGATATTCTTTTCCACCCTAATTAAATAACCAGGCGACCCTTTTGTAGTCAGTCGAGTTGCAGCCGGATCATTACTCGAAAATAAGGCAAAAAAATTTGCACAACTAATATCGCGATATAATGATATGTATAAATATCATATCTCTCTTATATATAATATCATATCAGTTTATCGCACAGCTCTACCCTGGACAGGCTGGCCCACCTCCTCACCAGAGAACTTAGCCGCGTATTAACCTCGCATCCATGTCTGCAGGAGAAAGGAAGAGTCCACCCCCCCCCCACTAAAACAATGATCTCACTCCAAATACAAGGAATCCGCTTATTGTCTGAAATACCTTCCACTCTGGGCAACCAAGCTCTCTGTTTTCCCCGTCGCCCCGCAGGACAGAGGTGGGGGAAACAAAATGACCTTGGCAGGAAATGGCCAACCCTCCAGCAAGATAGGAAATGGCTTCATACAGCTCCTCACAAGTCTCGGTTTGGATTTCAGGCAGCGACTAGGAAGCGGCTGTAAGTGGGTAAGATGATCAGAAAACAGCGGGATTCTGGGCGGTGAGGTGAGGAATCTGAGACCGATGCTGAAGGCAAACATGAGACCCAAACACCGTGTCCACAAACAACTTTCATTCTGGATCCCAGTGTTGTGTAGTAACGAAGTAAAAATACTTTATTACTCTACTTAAGTAGTATTTCTTTATACTTGTACTTTACTACTTCTATTTCTGGTGACTTTTACTTAACTACATTTTCTAAAGAAATCAATACTTTTACTCCGTTATATTTACCTGAGCATCCTCGTTACCTGATACAAAATAAGAGGGAATGTGACAGCCAATGGACGGTCTTTGTTTTGTTGTAGTGGGATAGTAGCCAATGATGTTGGAGATACAAACTGCAAGACGTTATCACAGGTAAATTTCAAATTAATGGTGGCATTATCGTGTCAGTAGTCTCAGATATTTTTGGATATGGTTGGGTTTATGTAAGGAGGTATTGAAGCTCCTTCACACTTTGCAAATTTAACAAAACTTAAAAACTAAATTAAACAGGAATAAAAAAAAAACCAAACCCAAATTACTTAATGCGTTTTATTAACTGTACTTTTTACTATTGATACTTAAAGGTACAGTGTGTAAGAATTACTGACATCTAGTGGTAAAGATGGGTATTGGACAGAAAAGACGTTTTCTTTCATATGATGTCACATTCCAGCAGCGTTGTGAATGTACGGTGGCTGTTAGTGGCCAAAATTGTCCAAGAAATAAAGATGTTTTCATCTGGGAGTGGATCCGGTGGTCTCAGGCGTAGCTATGCCTGCTCTATGAGTAACTATTTTTAATGTCTTTTAAGGCATTACTTATCCCAAACAGTCTTCTAACTCCCATTTAACAAAGCTGGTACAGTAGTTTTAAAGTCCAGAGGGTTCTCCCTTCACACACATTGTTTTGTCCGTTCAGGGACACCGTAGTAAAAATGGTGGAACAAATATGGCAGCCTCCATGTATGTGCACCGCCCAGCAAGTAGATTTAAATGACTTATTCTACGAAAATAAACATATAACAGCTTTTCTAGTGCAGCGATTACACATCAGAAACAGCTTTGAATCATATATCACATTTTTCTGTCACTGACCGATTTTTTACACACTGTACCTTTAAAAGTACAGTATGTAAGAATTATTGACATAGGTATATGAAAGAAAAGATGTTTTCTCTCATATGACTTCATATTCCAAGCACTGTTGTGAATGTATGGTGGCTGTTAGTGGCCAAAATTCTCCCAGACATAAAGATGTTTTGTTTTAAATTTTTCGGCCATTGACCTTTGATTTTTTACATACTGTACCTTTAAGTACAGTGAATACCACCTATTTTTTTTTACTTTTACTCAAGTAATATTCTAGCAGGCGACTTTCACTTTTACTTGAGTAATTTTCCAGGCAGGTACTTTTACTTTTCAAGTATGGGTTTTGGGTACTTTATACAACACTGCTGGATCCTCGCATGATGGTGTAAACACAACATTCTCCGCTAAGCCGATGAATTTACAGCAGCAGCTCAGTGGGAAGAAGAAGCAGCGGTGCTGACAAGCTTTTACTGTTTCAGGCTTCGCCCTGCAGCAGCACCCGGCCGAACAAAGGCCTGTCACACAGAAGGATGTGACCTCAGGCTTCAGAGGAGGAAGCACACAACGCCATTCTCCTGCCTGAGCCGCAGACTTTTCCAGCCTGACATCTTCATACTCGTACAGAAAAACATTTGTGACATCAGCTAAACTCTGCGTGCTGGCAGGTGCACGAGCAGCCAGGATGTTAGGAGTAGTTTGGATTATCAGAAGCAGAACAGGCAGGTTTAAAGCTGCAATGTGTAAAATTAAAGTAGGATTCAATTTTTCATGTCTCATGCTACTTCTGCTACACCAAGACGTGGTAATCATCCTGACATACATGGACCAAATATCAAATCACAATATCTTGATTTTAGATGACGATATACGATATATATATAGGTATTTTTTACTCTCATTTGTCTGAATGTTTCATTATATATCAAACAGCTGTTTTTTTAGTATTGAAACATGTTTTGCATAAAGGTATCGCTCCACTGCAGGGATGGAACTGACAAAACACCCGTAAGAAATATTTGTTAAATCCAAGTAATTAAAGATAGTTGGCTGTTTTTTTATGATTTCGTTGTAAAAGTCTTGGGGAGGATTGTCTTCCAGACAGTTTAAATAATAGGGGTGGGAAAAAATATTCATACACTGAAATATCGCGATATTTTCATATGCCGATACCATATCTATATTTAAAAACGCGGTATCCATCTATTTTACTAAGGAAATCTCGCAAGATATCATAGTTTTGTTACGGGAATATCGCAAAACAAAAATATTGTGATATTTCAGTGTATTGATATTTTCCCCACCCTTATTAAATAATCACGTGACCCCTTTGTAGTCAGTCGAGGTGCAGCCAGGTCATTACGAAAAAATAAAGCAAAAAAATTTGCACAACTAATACCACAATATGACGATATGTGTAAATATCATATCTCTCTCATGTAAATATCATAGCGCAATATCATACCAATATATCGAACAGCCCTACAGTGAGGAAGAGTCAGCAGAAGATTCATCTTTCTTTCCAAGTTTTCCTCGTAAATCTTGCACAATTTAACAACTTCACAACAGTATAAGAAGCATAGTTACAAAAAAAATAATAATTCACATATCTACTGGGGCCGTGCAATTAATCGAAATTTAATTGTCATTTCAATTTTCGTGTCAAACAATCTCCAAACTCATATAATTGGGTTAAAACAATTTATTTGCCATTTTTCTTAACACATTTTCTGAAAGTTATTCAGAAGTTAAAGTTTATTTCAATTTTTCAATTTGAACGTTTTGTGTAACTTATCAATTGTGTGTTTTGACAGAGAGAAATGCTGAATAAATGCATTGTGTTACTAAAAAATAATTGTTTGAATAATCGTGGTTTCGGTATTGACCAAAATAATCGTGATAATAATTTCTTCCATTATCAAGCAGCCCTAGTATCTACTGACTTTTCAGGCTAAGCTTACATGCGAAAATGTGCAATGAGCATAGAGACATTACAGAAGCGTACCGCATTCACCTGAAAAAAAAAACAGTTTCTTTTTTAAAAATTAACATGAGAAATTTTACAAAAAAGTAAAAACGTATTTGCTTCCTGAACAAACCAGATAATTTTTTTGCTAAATAAATAAAAATGTTCTGTTTCTTTTAATTAATGAGATCATTTTTCTCAAAAATAATGTTGTTTTTCTGAATTAATGAGATGTTTTTTTTAATGAAAAATAACTCCTGTTTTCCATGTCAACATGATGATTTAAACAAAAACGTTCTGTTTTTTCCGAATTAACAAAATCATTTCTTTAATAAGTTATTTTTTTCTGTATTAACGAAATAGTTTTTACAAAAAGTTCTGTTTTTCTGAATTAATGAGATCATTTTTACCAAAAGAAAAAGTCTTTCCATGCAACCACCCGTTTTCAACAGCTGCTTGTAAAAAATTATTTAATTAAATTCAATTTCAGTTTCTTTTATCTTATTTTTTAAATTACGAACAACAGAATGTTTTTATTTTTTGTAAAAAAAAAAAAAAGTACGTATCTTGTTAATTCAGAAAAACAGAATGTTATTATTTATTCTTATTATTTTAAAATCATCGTATTGATTAAGAAAAACAATTTTCTTTTTTTGTAAAAATGTTCTTGTTAATTCAGAGAAACAGAACATTTTTATTTATTTATTTTTAAATGACCTTTGTTTATTTATTTTTCTTAAAAATTGTCTCGTTAATTACCAAAAACAATGTTTCATTTATGTATTTTTTAATAAAAAATGTCTCGTTAATTAAGAAAAAAAGAAAATTTGCATCTTTTGTAAAAATATCTTATTTGTTCAGAAAAAAAAAACAATTTTTTTTTTTTTTTTTTTTTTCAGGTGAATGCATTACGCTTCTGTAACAGGTTGGTAAATTATAATAAGGATTTCTAAGAAGCCAGCTCCATAATTCAAGAAACTTTACTTGCAAGTGTTTACCTTGAAACCAATCTTTTTTGTTTTGGTGCCACTTTAATCAACACCTCTTCACGAGTTATTTATTTTTTGTTGAAAGACTATGCATTGATTCTTTAATGTGTTATTTCATATTTTTGTGACCCACTGGGCTTTTTGTTACCAGCTGAGCTGTGACGGATCTCCTCAGATACTTGATCTGAATAACAGAAATGGGATTTTCAGCTTGCAGCAGGGGATGCTGGCTGATGGAGAAGTTTGACTCCCAGAGCTCAGATGCTCGGTACGACGCGTCATCAGCTGATACGGTGCAGCTGCTCCATCGGTGGAAGTTTTTTCATGTGACTCAGCAGCCGGAGAGAAAAGAGATGAGAAACCTGCTGCAGGCTTAAAAGAGACCACTTCAGCTGAACTCCCGCTTCCCCCCAGAGACTCACAGCTAACTGCAGCAGTTGGAGCATGGTGGCAGTGGGGGGGGTCGTAGTAAACAACGATATTTTTGTCAACTACCTCAGCAACGCTGAGAAAATCCAGCATGGTCACCGGGGAGAAAGCTGGAGGCCTTCCAGGGTGAACATCGAGGAGCACTGAAAGCACTTGAAGCGCTGTTTGTCGGCCATTTTGCAAGTGGGGCAGATAATCTTATTAATCATAAATAATTCATTTATCTTTTTTAAACTGAAGCAACACCCCAAGAAAGAATGTCAAGCAATAAAAGTCCCAGTAATACCAGGAATCCTAAAAGTGTTGAACTCTAA
The DNA here is from genome assembly GCA_023101725.1 of Atherinomorus stipes. Lineage (NCBI taxonomy): Eukaryota > Metazoa > Chordata > Actinopteri > Atheriniformes > Atherinidae > Atherinomorus > Atherinomorus stipes. Next base: position 8,015 of record JALJCO010012218.1, on the reverse strand, counting down.
CTCACTTATCAATTATACATAATTAGATAAAATATTTAAGCCAGTTAGGATTCAGAGAAACAGTTGCAAAAAGAAATTGGATTTAAGTCACAAATTTAAATTCAGCAGATTGTTTCTTTTTTTTTTTCAATGTCTGAGGTTGACATGACGGAGGTGAGGTTCTAATTTTTATTAGACCAAAGTGATAAATAAGGTTTTCTCTAACCTCAACAAGAACTGACGACAATTTTTAAAAGAGACTAAATAAATAAATGAATATGTTGTGACAAGAAAATATAATTTCTTATTACGACTTCTTAATTGAAAAAAAAAGATTTATTTATTTATTTGATAAATATATAAAATTAACAGTATTAGTGTTAAAATAAATAAATAAACAAACATGTATGTTGTGATAAAAAGACTTAATTTCTCATCTTGACTTTTGAATTAAATGAAAAAAATTGTATTTGGAAAAAAAAAATCAAATTTACACTATTAGTACTGAAATAAACAAACAAACAATAAATAATAAATATGTTGTGACAATAAAACCTAATTCTTTTCATGACTTCTTAATTCCTTTGTAGAAAGTCAATCAAATTTACACCATTAGTGTTAAATCAACTAACTGGCTAGATAAATAAATAAATAAATAGTAAATGAGTAGAATTTTTTTTTTTAAAAACTTAATTTTTCGTCTTCATTTCTGAATCCAGAATGAAAATAATATACAATTTAATTCCCTGGTAAAAACTTATTTAATTAACTTTCATTTATATATATATATTTGTGAAGAAAATTGCCTGAATTCTGAAAATAAGTTGGTTTTTTTAATCAGGATTTTACGTTTAATTTAGTAGTTGTGTCATTTAAGTGAGAATTACAAAAAAAATGACTTTGGAAAATATTTGTAATAATATAGTTTCAGAAAAGATGAGAGGAAATGAGTCATAACAGCACAAGTGTGGGACACTTTCATGGGGGACGCAGCATTTTCACACTCGGTTAACCAGATCCAGCTCAGTGAAACACTTTTACAGAGTCGGTTCTATCTTTGACTAAACCCGAAAAAGGGGATGAGATGGACGTCCCAGTCCACCTGCAGACACATCTTCAGGCTCTTCTCCGGAGCGAGCGCTACCAGGCTGGGATGTCTGTCCCTCACCGGCCACAGCAGTAAAACCTGAGCCAGTAAAAGCAGCAAGTCCCACCTTAATCCAGGGAATAGCCTTTATAATGGAAGCTTAAATACTGTCAGAGACTTTCGTACCTCCAACTCCAGCGATTCCAATCAGATGTGCACATTTAATCAGCTCAGTATGGGCATGAACTCACTGAGGACTCAAGATGAGAAACAAGTTTAAAGTCGGAGTTTAGGAGGTCAAACCTCTGCTTCTGCCGGAGAAATCACCAAGAAGCTTTGACACAACACAAATAATCTGGAGTCTGACTAAATTTATAATCTACCAATCGTTTATCATCTATAATCTTTGTTTTTCCTCTCAAAATCACTGCTGTACCTTCTTCCGTCTGGTCATCTTTTCAGCACACATGGACATTTTTTCCTATTAGATTCAATGAGAAAGTGTTAATATGCTGCCATTTTTGCATGATCCCATTAGTCGACTAATCGACAAAATAAAAGGTGACGAATCGATGATCAAAACCACCGTTTGTGACAGCCCTAAAATAATCTGTTCCAGCAACATGAGAAGAAGGAAACCCAAAACTCTGCCACCAGCACACACGGCTGCTGAGAAGAAGGGATGGAGGGGAAACAATGGCTGCAGGATCTGGGGTTTGTCCCCGGCTACGCCTCGCGCTGGCTGCAGCCCAGTCACACATGCCTTTGTGCTGACGTGGGAAAACTATGGGAACATGCTCGGGGTCATTTTCTCCTCAACATCAGGATCTAACGTGGGATGCTGGGCTTGGAGGGGAGGAAAGGCCTGAGCGATGTACTGATATGATATTGCATTATGATATTTACATGACAGAGATATATCGTTATATCGCGGTATGAGTTGTAAAATCTTTTTTACTTTATTTTTTCGTAATGACCCGTCTGCACCTCGACTGACTACAAAGGGGTCACCTGATTATTTAATAAGAGTGGGAACAAATATCGATACACTGAAATATCGTAATATTCTCATATCATACCACGAGATTTTGTAACAGAATGATGAAATCTCGTGGTATTTTGTGAAATCTCATGAGATTTCGTAACAAAACGATGATATGTTGCGAGATTTCATTTGTAGAATAGATTGATACTGCGTTTTTAAATATAGATATGGTATCGGCATATGAAAATATCATGATTTTTCAGTGTATCGATATTTTTTCCCACCTCTATTATTTAAACTGTCTGGAAGACAATCCTCCCCAAGACTTTTAGAAAGAAATCATAAAAACCAGCTAACTATCTATAATTACTTGGATCTAACAAACATTTCTAACGGGTGTTTTGTCAGCTCCATCGCTGCAGTGGAGCGATACCTTTACGCTAAACATGTTTCAAAGGGTGCAAAGATGCAGAACGAGGAAAGGCAAAGAGTGAGGATGCAAAATGTGAGATTGCTCCTCATCATGACAAATGATTCCAGCTGCAGCCGGAGGAGCAGATCTGGATGCTGAAGCCTGAAAGGCAGCGGCGGCCCGGCAGGGTCGCATGATGGGATCCTGTTGCCGTGTGGGATCTCAGCTGCGACTGGGACCCTGAGGGACTCATTAGATCCCCAAAACAGGCTCAGTCAGTCTGAGAGATGTTACATATGAGAGAGGTTACATAACAGCAGCGAGCTGCTCAAAGATGGCCGCTGTGTTTGAATGGCTCACGAAAGTGCTTCTATTGGCTGGTTCTCTGTACGGGTAAGACCTGAATGACAGACCACAACCCAACAAGACGGTCTGAACCCTTATTACGTACCAGATCTCCCCGAGGTCCATCTCCTCCACCATCTTCAGTTCCTCAGCCTGTAACTCTGTGATGGACGGGTTGTACTTGAAAGCAATTCTGTTGTACTGGGACGCTGGTTCAATGACAATAAAGGCATTCTGATTCTGTGATTGATATTTCTATCCCCTCCAGCAGGATTACAATCCAGCTATTAAATGAGACGTTTATTCAGAGACTCTGTCCATCCACAATGATCCATGAGGACACCATTATTTATCCCATTTTCATCATAAAAACACCACTATCACTGCTATGTTGCTAAGAGACTAAAGGTTCTAGGGCTGACTGGGATTATAAGTTCTGGATGCTGACTGATTAAAAGTTCTAGATGCTGACTGGGATTAAAGGTTCTGTATCGAACTGGGATTAAAGGTTCTAGATGCTGACTGGGATAAAAAGGTTCTGGAAGCTGACTGATTAAAAGTTCTAGATGCTGACTGGGATTAAAGGTTCTGTATCGGACTGGGATTAAAGGTTCTAGATGCTGACTGGGATTAAAGGTTCTAGATGCTGACTGGGATTAAAGGTTCTGATGCTGACGGGGATTAAAGGTTCTAGATGCTGACTGGGATTAAAGGTTCTGATGCTGACTGGGATTAAAGGTTCTGAGGCTGACTGGGATAAAAGGTCCTAGATGCTGACTGGGATTAAAGGTTCTGGATGCTGACTGGGATTAAAGGTTCAAGATGCTGACTGGGATTAAAGATTCTGGATGTGACTGGGATTAAAGGTTCTGGATGCTGACTGGGATTAAAGGTTCTGATGTGACTGGGATTAAAGGTTCTGATGCTGAGTGGGATTAAATGTTCTGATGCTGACTGGGATTAAAGGTTCTGATGCTGACTGGGATTAAAGGTTCTAAGTGCTGACTGGGATTAAAGGTTCTGGATGCTGACTGGGATTAAAGGTTCTGGATGCTGACTGGGATTAAAGGTTCTGATGCTGACTGGGATTAAAGGTTCTGATGCTGACTAGGATTAAATGTTCTGATGCTGACTGGGATCAAAAGCTTCTGGATGCTGACTGGGATAAAAAGCTTCTGGATGCTGACTGATTGAAAGTTCTAGATGCTGACTGGGATTAAAAGGTTCTAGGTGCTGACTGATTAAAAGTTCTAGATGATGACTGGGATTAAAGGTTCAAGATGCTGACTGGGATTAAAGGTTCTGGATGTGACTGGGATTAAAGGTTCTAGATGCTGACTGGGATTAAAGGTTCTGATGCTGGCTGGGATTAAAGGTTCTAGATGCTGACTGATAAAAGGTTCTGGATGCTGACTGGGATTAAAGGTTCTAGATGCTGACTGGGATTAAAGGTTCTGATGCTGACTGGGATTAAAGGTTCTGATGCTGACTGGGATTAAAGGTTCTGATGCTGACTGGGATTAAAGGTTCTAGATGCTGACTGGGATTAAAGGTTCTAGATGCTGGCTGGGATTAAAAGTTCTGGATGCTGACTGGGATTAAAGGTTCTACATGCTGACTGGGATTAAAGGTTCTGGATGCTGACTGGGATTAAAGGTTCTACATGCTAACAGGGATTAAAGGTTCTAGATGCTGACTGGGATTAAAGGTTCTGGATGCTGACTGGGATTAAAGGTTCTAGATGCTGACTGGGATTAAAGGTTCTGGATGCTGACTGGGATTAAAGGTTTCTGATGCTGACTGGGATTAAAGGTTCTAGATGCTGACTGGGATTAAAGGTTCTGATGCTGACTGGGATTAAAGGTTCTAGATGCTGGGACTAGGCGAAATAAAGGTTCTGGATGCTGACTGGGATTAAAGGTTCTGGATGCTGACTGGGATTATAGGTTCTAGATGCTGACTGGGATAAAAAGGTTCTGGATGCTGACTGGGATTAAAGGTTCTGGATGCTGACTGGGATTAAAGGTTCTGGATGCTGACTGGGATTAGAGGTTCTGGATGCTGACTGGGATTAAAGGTTCTGGATGCTGACTGGGATTAAAGGTTCTAGATGCTGACTGGGATTTAAAGGTTCTGAGTGCTGACTAGGATTAAAGGTTCTGGATGCTGAATGGGATTTAAGGTCCTGATGCCGACTGGGATTAAAGGTTCTAGATGCTGACTGGCATTAAAGGTTCTGGATGCTGACTAGGATTTAAAGGTTCTGATGCTGACTTGGATTAAAGGTTCTGGATGCTGACTGGGATTAAAGGTTCTGGATTCTGACTGGGATTAAAGGTTCTAGATGCTGACTGGGATTTAAAGGTTCTAGATGCTGACTGGGATTAAAGGTTCTGGATGCTGACTGGGATTAAAGGTTCTGGATGCTGACTGGGATTAAAGGTTCTGGATGCTGACTGGGATTAAAGGTTCTAGATGCTGACTGGGATTAAAGGTTCTAGATGCTGACTGGGATTAAAGGTTCTGATGCCAGCGGGATTAAAGATTCTGGATGCTGACTGGATTAAAGGTTCTAGATGCTGACTGGGATTAAAGGTTTCTGGATGCTGACTGGGATTAAAGGTTCTGATGCTGACTGGGATTAAAGGTTCTGGATGCTGACTGGGATTAAAGGTTCTGATGCTGACTGGGATTAAAGGTTCTGGATGCTGACTGGGATTAAAGGTTCTGATGCTGACTGGGATTAAAGGTTCTAGATGCTGATTGGGATTAAAGGTTCTGATGCTGACTTGGATTAAAGGTTCTGGATGCTGACTGGGATTAAAGGTTCTGGATTCTGACTGATTAAAGGTTCTAGATGCTGACTGGGATTTAAAGGTTCTAGGTGCTGACTGGGATTAAAGGTTCTGGATGCTGACTGGGATTAAAGGTTCTGGATGCTGACTGGGATTAATAGGTTCTGGATGCTGACTGGGATTAAAGGTTCTAGATGCTGACTGGGATTAAAGGTTCTAGATGCTGACTGGGATTAAAGGTTCTGATGCCAGCTGGGATTAAAGATTCTGGATGCTGACTGATTAAAGGTTCTAGATGCTGACTGGGATTAAAAGGTTTCTGGATGCTGACTGGGATTAAAGGTTCTGATGCTGACTGGGATTAAAGGTTATGGATGCTGACTGGGATTAAAGGTTCTGATGCTGACTGGGATTAAAGGTTCTGGATGCTGACTGGGATTAAAGGTTCTGATGCTGACTGGGATTAAAGGTTCTAGATGCTGATTGGGATTAAAGGTTCCGATGCTGACTGGGATTAAAAGGTTCTGGATGCTGACTGGGATTAAAGGTTCTGATGCTGACTGGGATTAAAGATTCTGGATGCTGACTGGGATTAAAGGTTCTGATGCTGACTGGGATTAAAGGTTCTAGATGCTGATTCGGATTAAAGGTTCCGATGCTGACTGGGATTAAAAGGTTCTGGATGCTGACTGGGATTAAAGGTTCTAGATGCTGACTGGGATTAAAGGTTCTGGATGCTGACTGAGATTAAAGGTTCTGGATGCTGACTGGGATTAAAGGTTCTGATGCTGACTGGGATTAAAGGTTCTGGATGCTGACAGGGATTAAAGGTTCTGGATGCTGACTGGGATTAAAGGTTCTGGATGCTGACTGGGATTAAAGGTTCTGGATGCTGACTGGGATTAAAGGTTCTGGATGCTGACTGGGATTAAAGGTTCTGATGCTGACTGGGATTAAAGGTTCTGGATGCTGACTGGGATTAAAGGTTCTGATGCTGACTGGGATTAAAGGTTCTGAGGCTGACTGGGATTAAAAGGTTCTGGATGCTGACTGGGATTAAAGGTTCTAGATGCTGACTGGGATTAAAGGTTCTGGATGCTGACTGGGATTAAAGGTTCCGATGCTGACTGGGATTAAAGGTTCTGGATGCTGACTGGGATTAAAGGTTCTAGATGCTGACTGGGATTAAAAAGGTTCTGGATGCTGACTGGGATTAAAGGTTCTGGATGCTGACTGGGATTAAAGGTTCTAGATGCTGACTGGGATAAAAGGTTCTGGATGCTGACTGGGATTAAAGGTTCTAGATGCTGACTGGGATTAAAAGGTTCTGGATGCTGACTGGGATTAAAGGTTCTGATGCTGACTGGGATTAAAGGTTCTAGATGCTGACTGGGATTAAAAGGTTATGGATGCTGACTGGGATTAAAGGTTCTGGGTGCTGACTGGGATTAAAGGTTCTGATGCTGACTGGGATTAAAGGTTCTGATGCTGACTGGGATTAAAGGTTCTAGATGCTGACTGGGATTAAAAGGTTCTGGGTGCTGACTGGGATTAAAGGTTCTAGATGCTAACTGGGATTAAAGGTTCTGGATGCTGACGGATTAAAGGTTCTAGATGCTGACTGATTAAAGGTCCTAGATGCTGACTGGGATTTAAAGGTTCTGGATGCTGACTGGGATTAAAGGTTCTGGATGCTGAATGGGATTAAATGTCCTGATGCTGACTGGGATTAAAGGTTCTGATGCTGACTGGGATTAAAGGTTCTGATGCTGACTGGGATTAAAGGTTCTGAGGCTGACTGGGATTAAAAGGTTCTGGATGCTGACTGGGATTAAAGGTTCTAGATGCTGACTGGGATTAAAGGTTCTGGATGCTGATTGGGATTAAAGGTTCCGATGCTGACTGGGATTAAAAGGTTCTGGATGCTGACTGGGATTAAAGGTTCTAGATGCTGACTGGGATTAAAAGGTTCTGGATGCTGACTGAGATTAAAAGTTCTGGATGCTGACTGGGATTAAAGGTTCTAGATGCTGACTGGGATTAAAGGTTCTGGATGCTGACTGGGATTAAAGGTTCTAGATGCTGACTGGATTTAAAAGGTTCTGGATGCTGACTGAGATTAAAGGTTACGATGCTGACTGGGATTAAAAGGTTCTGGATGCTGACTGGGATTAAAGGTTCTAGATGCTGACTGGGATTAAAAGGTTCTGGATGCTGACTGAGATTAAAGGTTCTGGATGCTGACTGGGATTAAAAGGTTTCTGGATGCTGACTGGGATTAAAGGTTCTGATGCTGACTGGGATTTAAGGTTCTGATGCTGACTGGGATTAAAGGTTCTGATGCTGACTGGGATTAAAGGTTCTGATGCTGACTGGGATTAAAGGTTCTGATGCTGACTGGGATTAAAAGGT
>JALJCO010012217.1:30000-46277 GCA_023101725.1 Atherinomorus stipes | reverse complement strand
ACATTTAATCCCAGTCAGCATCTAGAACCTTTAATCCCAGTCAGCATCAGAACCTTTAATCCCAGTCAGCATCTAGAACATTTAATCCCAGTCAGCATCTAGAACCTTTAATCCCAGTCAGCATCAGAACCTTTAATCCCAGTCAGCATCTAGAACCTTTAATCCCAGTCAGCATCAGAACCTTTAATCCCAGTCAGCATCAGAACCTTTAATCCCAGTCAGCATCAGAACCTTTAATCCCAGTCAGCATCAGAACCTTTAATCCCAGTCAGCATCAGAACCTTTAATCCCAGTCAGCATCAGAACCTTTAATCCCAGTCAGCATCAGAACCTTTAATCCCAGTCAGCATCTAGAACCTTTAATCCCAGTCAGCATCAGAACCTTTAATCCCAGTCAGCATCCAGAACCTTTAATCCCAGTCAGCATCTAGAACATTTAATCCCAGTCAGCATCAGAACCTTTAATCCCAGTCAGCATCCAGAACCTTTAATCCCAGTCAGCATCTAGAACATTTAATCCCAATCAGCATCTAGAACATTTAATCCCAGTCAGCATCAGAACCTTTAATCCCAGTCAGCATCTAGAACCTTTAATCCCAGTCAGCATCTAGAACATTTAATCCCAATCAGCATCTAGAACCTTTAATCCCAGTCAGCATCTAGAACCTTTAATCCCAGTCAGCATCTAGAACATTTAATCCCAATCAGCATCTAGAACATTTAATCCCAGTCAGCATCAGAACCTTTTAATCCCAGTCAGCATCTAGAACATTTAATCCCAATCAGCATCTAGAACCTTTAATCCCAGTCAGCATCTAGAACATTTAATCCCAGTCAGCATCTAGAACATTTAATCCCAGTCAGCATCTAGAACATTTAATCCCAGTCAGCATCTAGAACATTTAATCCCAATCAGCATCTAGAACATTTAATCCCAGTCAGCATCAGAACCTTTAATCCCAGTCAGCATCTAGAACATTTAATACCAGTCAGCATCTAGAACCTTTAATCCCAGTCAGCATCTAGAACATTTAATCCCAGTCAGCATCTAGAACCTTTAATTCCAGTCAGCATCTATCACCTTTAATCCCAGTCAGCATCCAGAACCTTTAATCCCAGTCAGCATCTAGAACCTTTAATCCCAGTCAGCATCCATAACCTTTAATCCCAGTCAGCATCTAGAACATTTAATCCCAGTCAGCATCTAGAACCTTTAATCCCAGTCAGCATCAGAACCTTTAATCCCAGTCAGCATCTAGAACCTTTAATCCCAGTCAGCATCCATAACCTTTAATCCCAGTCAGCATCTAGAACATTTAATCCCAATCAGCATCAGAACCTTTAATCCCAGTCAGCATCTAGAACCTTTAATCCCAGTCAGCATCTAGAACATTTAATCCCAATCAGCATCAGAACCTTTAATCCCAGTCAGCATCTAGAACATTTAATCCCAATCAGCATCTAGAACCTTTAATCCCAATCAGCATCCATAACCTTTAATCCCAGTCAGCATCAGAACCTTTAATCCCAGTCAGCATCTAGAACATTTAATCCCAGTCAGCATCAGAACCTTTAATCCCAGTCAGCATCTAGAACATTTAATCCCAGTCAGCATCTAGAACCTTTAATCCCAGTCAGCATCCAGAACCTTTAATCCCAGTCAGCATCAGAACCTTTAATCCCAGTCAGCATCTAGAACATTTAATCCCAGTCAGCATCAGAACCTTTAATCCCAGTCAGCATCTAGAACCTTTAATCCCAGTCAGCATCTAGAACCTTTAATCCCAGTCAGCATCTAGAACCTTTAATCCCAGTCAGCATCTAGAACATTTAATCCCAGTCAGCATCTAGAACCTTTAATCCCAGTCAGCATCTAGAACATTTAATCCCAGTCAGCATCTAGAACCTTTAATCCCAGTCAGCATCTAGAACCTTTAATCCCAGTCAGCATCAGAACCTTTAATCCCAGTCAGCATCAGAACCTTTAATCCCAGTCAGCATCAGAACCTTTAATCCCAGTCAGCATCTAGAACCTTTAATCCCAGTCAGCATCAGAACCTTTAATCCCAGTCAGCATCTAGAACCTTTAATCCCAGTCAGCATCTAGAACCTTTAATCCCAGTCAGCATCAGAACCTTTAATCCCAGTCAGCATCAGAACCTTTAATCCCAGTCAGCATCTAGAACCTTTAATCCCAGTCAGCATCTAGAACCTTTAATCCCAGTCAGCATCTAGAACCTTTAATCCCAGTCAGCATCTAGAACATTTAATCCCAGTCAGCATCTAGAACCTTTAATCCCAGTCAGCATCTAGAACATTTAATCCCAGTCAGCATCTAGAACATTTAATCCCAGTCAGCATCTAGAACCTTAAATCCCAGTCAGCATCTAGAACCTTTAATCCCAGTCAGCATCAGAACCTTTAATCCCAGTCAGCATCTAGAACCTTTAATCCCAGTCAGCATCTAGAACCTTTAATCCCAGTCAGCATCTAGAACCTTTAATCCCAGTCAGCATCTAGAACCTTTAATCCCAGTCAGCATCTAGAACATTTAATCCCAGTCAGCATCAGAACCTTTAATCCCAGTCAGCATCTAGAACCTTTAATCCCAGTCAGCATCTAGAACCTTTAATCCCAGTCAGCATCTAGAACATTTAATCCCAGTCAGCATCAGAACCTTTAATCCCAGTCAGCATCTAGAACATTTAATCCCAGTCAGCATCAGAACCTTTAATCCCAGTCAGCATCTAGAACCTTTAATCCCAGTCAGCATCTAGAACATTTAATCCCAGTCAGCATCTAGAACCTTTAATCCCAGTCAGCATCTAGAACCTTTAATCCCAGTCAGCATCTAGAACCTTTAATCCCAGTCAGCATCAGAACCTTTAATCCCAGTCAGCATCTAGAACCTTTAATCCCAGTCAGCATCAGAACCTTTAATCCCAGTCAGCATCTAGAACCTTTAATCCCAGTCAGCATCTAGAACATTTAATCCCAATCAGCATCAGAACCTTTAATCCCAGTCAGCATCTAGAACCTTTAATCCCAGTCAGCATCAGAACCTTTAATCCCAGTCAGCATCAGAACCTTTAATCCCAGTCAGCATCTAGAACCTTTAATCCCAGTCAGCATCAGAACCTTTAATCCCAGTCAGCATCTAGAACCTTTAATCCCAGTCAGCATCAGAACCTTTAATCCCAGTCAGCATCAGAACCTTTAATCCCAGTCAGTATATAGAACCTTTAATCCCAGTCAGCATCAGAACCTTTAATCCCAGTTAGCATCAGAACCTTTAATCCCAGTCAGCATCTAGAACCTTTAATCCCAGTCAGCATCAGAACCTTTAATCCCAGTCAGCATCTAGAACCTTTAATCCCAGCCAGCATCAGAACCTTTAATCCCAGTCAGCATCTAGAACATTTAATCCCAGCCAGCATCAGAACCTTTAATCCCAGTCAGCATCTAGAACCTTTAATCCCAGTCAGCATCTAGAACCTTTAATCCCAGTCAGCATCTAGAACCTTTAATCCCAGTCAGCATCTAGAACATTTAATCCCAGTCAGCATCTAGAACCTTTAATCCCAGTCAGCATCTAGAACATTTAATCCCAATCAGCATCTAGAACTTTTAATCCCAGTCAGCATTAAAACCTTTAATCCCAGCCAGCATCAGAAGCTTTAATCCCAGTCAGCATCAGAACCTTTAATCCCAGTCAGCATTAGAACCTTTAATCCCAGTCAGCATATAGAACCTTTAATCCCAGTCAGCATCAGAACCTTTAATCCCAGTCAGCATCTAGAACCTTTAATCCCAGTCAGCATCAGAACCTTTAATCCCAGTCAGCATCAGAACCTTTAATCCCAGTCAGCATCTAGAACCTTTAATCCCAGTCAGCATCAGAACCTTTAATCCCAGTCAGCATCTAGAACCTTTAATCCCAGTCAGCATCAGAACCTTTAATCCCAGTCAGCATTAGAACCTTTAATCCCAGTCAGCATCTAGAACCTTTAATCCCAGTCAGCATCAGAACCTTTAATCCCAGTCAGCATCTAGAACCTTTAATCCCAGTCAGCATCAGAACCTTTAATCCCAGTCAGCATCTAGAACCTTTAATCCCAGTCAGCCCCAGGTTGCTGGTCCTGTGAGGGATTGGGGTCTTGTCCGGGTGTATCCTCCCTCCCTGCTGACAACTGCTGGGATTAACTCCAGCCCAGAATATTTATGGATGGAGGTCAGCACCTCCGTCTCTGAGGGTCTGCTGCTCTCGGGGATGCCAGGGATCTGCTGGAGTTTAAAGGGTTAACGATGTCAGAATAAACGCCTTTCCTCCGTTTTCCTCCTCCGTCTCCGTGCGCCTGCTGAAATCTTGTACTCGCATTTATGAATTTGTTTCCCGGAGACGCGTCATTATTATTCAATGGTCTGTTTGTGCTGAACACTTTGTACCTTTTTCATACAAGATCAACAGCAGAAGGCTTCGTATCCTCCAGAGAGCTGTCTGCCGCAGTTCAGGGAGGTTTACAGCGAGAAAGACTGAAGATGCTTTCACACACTGAATCACTGGAGAATTGCAACTCGGCTGCTGTATTTATTCTACCTTCTGTCCTTTATTCATCTCCCTCTCTGTTCCCTTCTTCCCTATTCTGTTTTTCCCCTGCCACTCATCTTTTATGTCAGTTTTTCTGATATCCGCGGAGGGTAGATCGCTGCAACAGATATAAGTGTGTAATGTGTAATTTGCCTCTATTTCTCATAATAGAAAATCTTAGGAGTTCTCCACTCGACACTTTTGCAAATGTCACTGCTTCCCAGCCATTGTCAAGCACTCGCACAGACACAAAATGTCAGCTTCTCTCCTCAGTCGCAGCCTTTGTGAACCGCTCACATCTGAAAATGTCAATGAGCAAGCTGCAGTTGGAGGGAGCAGATTCCTGGAAGGCGTAAAGCACACTCCCCTCCTGCAGGACGAGCGACTGTACTCGCCCCCCCAGAGCAGAGTTATCCGGTCTGCACCGTAAACCTGCAGCCTGGTTCAGCAACGAGTCCAGCAGGACGAAAATACAGTTTTACAAAGCAGAAGGAGCCGCCCTGTGGATTAGGGATGCACGATATTGGAATTTTGTTCGATATCCAACATGCCGATATTTTAGAACTCGTGGCCAAGAACCGATATTGATACCGATATTTAAGCTGAAAAAATAAGCAGTCATTGCAAACAGTAGTTTTGTTATCTGTTTCCGACAATTTAACAAATAGGGGTGGGAAAAAAAATATTGATACACTGGAATATCGCAATATTTTTATATGCTGATATCAAATCGATATCTAAAAACTCGGCATTGATCTATTTTACTTACAAAATCGTTCTGTTGCAAAATCTCACGATATTTTGTGAATTCCTGCGAGATTTCTCAACAGAACGATGAAATATGGTGATATTTTGTCGATAAAATGGAATGATACCACATTTTTAAGTGACAATATCGTATCAGCATATGAAAACATTGTGAAATTTTTGTGAATTCTAGTGAGATTTCGTGTTAGAATGATTAAATATTGCGAGATTTTGTAAGTAAAATAAATCGATACTGCGTTTTAAAATGTCAATATGATATCAGCATATGAAAATATTGCAAAATTTTTGTGAATTATCGTGAGATTTCATAACAGAATGATGAAATATTGTGAGATTTCGTTGATAAAATAGAATGATACCACATTTTTAAATGACAATATGATATCAGCATATAAAAATATTGTGAAATTTTTGTGAATTCTAGTGAGATTTCGTAACAGAACGATGAAATATTGTGAGATTTCGTTGATAAAATAGAATGATACCACATTTTTAAATGACAATATGATATAAGCATATAAAAATATTGTGAAATTTTTGTGAATTCTAGTGAGATTTCGTTAAAGAACGATTAAATATTGCGAGATTTTGTAAGTAAAATAGATCGATACTGCATTTTTAAATGTCAATATGATATCAGCAAATGAAAATATCCCGAAATTTTTGTGAATTCTAGTGAGATTTCGTAACAGAACGATTAAATATTGCGAGATTTTGTAAGTAAAATAGATCGATACTGCGTTTTTAAATGTCAATATATCAGCAAATGAAAATATCCCGAAATTTTTGTGAATTCTAGTGAGATTTCGTAACAGAACGATTAAATATTGCGAGATTTTGTAAGTAAAATAAATCGATACTGCGTTTTTAAATGTCAATATGATATCAGCATATGAAAATATCGCGACATTTTTGTGAATTCTCGTGAGATTTCATAACAGAACGATGAAATATTGTGAGATTTTGTTGATAATATAGAATGATACCACATTTTTAAATAACAATATCGTATCAGCATAAAACATCGCGATATTTCAGTGTATCGATATTTTTTCCCCCCTAGTCTTTAGAAGTTTTTCAAGTCTGTAAAAAAGACGTTTTTAAGGAAGAATAAAAAAATTCTTTTTTTTCTAGACTTTAGAAACAGCTGATCAGTTGAATATCTGTTAAATATCGGGGGTGGCCGACGTCCGATCCTCAGTTTTAGGGCGGATATAAGCCGATACGGATCTGGGGCTGATTGCAGCTGAACGGGCTCTGGCTGGACCTCAGCTCTGCTTTTAATGACCAGCTCTGTTCTGAACTTGCCAGAGACTTATTGATTTTCTGTGCTCAGACGAGTGTGTGATATTATCTGGAGTAAAGGGGAAAAATGAGAGAGATGAGGGGTCAGGGGCTCATTCCTCCTGAGGCCATTTCGCTCGGCCGTGCTGGTAAAGTGTCCTCTGACCCTCCGTTGTGATGTAATCCTGGTCCGTTTAAGGGATCAGCCCCGGCGCTGAGGAGATGCGGGGCGGTCTCAGCGGACCCATCGATCCAGAGAAAGGGAAAACAGAGCCAACCGCTGCGTCTACACAAACACAGCCTCCCTCGCTGACAATGATTCAGATTAATTAAGATCCACCGCTCCCCATGCGTCCCCTGAAAGCTGTCTATAAAGTCTGCAGCTCTAATGGGGTCGATACTGGATCTTTACCTCCCTGAATAGAGGTTCCACAGGTCACCTGAGTCCAGCATCGTACATGCTCTATCAGTCCCAGTCGCTCACACTTACATCTGCTTTTCACGTGGAAACTAACCTGCTGCATTTAAAAAACCTTAAAACGTTCCCTTTTTAAAGGTACAGTATGCAAAACATCAAACGTCAATGGCAGAAAATATGATTTATAATAAGGATGCACGATATAATGAATGAATGAAATGAATGAAAAATACTTTATTCATCCCCGAAGGGAAATTCAGTATTGTAAAAGCTCACTTTTTTTTTTTTTTAAATAAACAAAAAGTCAGTCAGTCTTGTTCTTTAGGGTGATGCTGCTGGCAGGAATGAATTCCTGTATCTCTCCGTCCTACAGCGAACTTGACGCAGCCTCCCACTGAACACACTCTGTTGATTCTTCACCGTGTTGTGGAGAGGATGGGAAGTGTCCTCCATCATCTTCATCAGCTTGTGCAGCATTCTTTCTGAACGATCAGCTCCAGCGGCTCCAGAGTTATCCCCCAGCACAGAATCAGCTTTCTTGATCAGCTTGTTTAGTTTCTTCAAGTCTCTGATTCTGATGCTGCTTCCCCAGCAGCATCAGAATCATTATAATCAGCCCCGTATCGGTATCGGCGTACACTCTCAGAAACATGGAGGTACGACACAGGATCATTTCTGTACCTGCAGGTACATTATATACAAATGTTCTCTCAAAAGTACAATATTGGTCTTTATGAGGCCAGAAGTACCTATATACTATGAAACAGGCTCCAAAGTAATATAAAGTACACATTTGTACCATTCCAACCCTAAAGGTACCTGCAGCATTGAAACATGTGTGTAGCTTGTACACATGAGGGATTAACTAGAACCGATTTTTTCTGTCTACAAGCTGAAGAACGGAGAACGTGAAATAAAGTGTCATCACGGCCTCCGCAGACTTTCGCCTGATGTTTGGATCATTTACTGCAGCCAGTAAGTCAGCTGCTGGGGGCGACTCGTCCCCCCTTACACCCCAATCTGTCCAGATAAACCTCAGAGAGATGAAATGATGCTTTCACTTATTCATCAGGAGATCGTGATGTTTATCTGATTCCATTCTAATGAGCTGAAAGTCGCTCCCAGAATCTGTCTACATTTACAAAAATAAAGAATATTTTAGACGTGGAGTTTGAATTATACACAAAAACACAAGCAGTCTGGCAGAGCAGAACCGGAGAGATCCTGGAGAACCGGAGCATCACAACAAGCTGCTGTGATCGCCATAGAAACGGCCTGGCTCCACATCAGCACCACATCCCTCCATCACCTGGTCTCCATGAGGAGCGGAGGCAGACGTTTGTTTGGCTTTATTAGGCTGGAAACAGCTCCCTGCTGCTCAGGAGGACACGCAGACTCCACAACAGCCACAACGGGGAGAACCTGCGCTTTCTGCAGCATCACGCCTGCCGGACGGCTCCATATCATCAGCAAACCATCAAACTGAGCAGCTCAGCCGGCGGAGGCTGAACCAAACCATCAAACTGAGCAGCTCAGCCGGCGCTAGGCTGAACCAAACCATCAAACTGAGCGGCTCAGCCGGCGTGAGGCTGAACCAAACCATCAAACTGAGCAGCTCAGCCGGCGTTAGGCTGAACCAAACCATCAAACTGAGCAGCTCAGCCGGCGCTAGGCTGAACCAAACCATCAAACTGAGCAGCTCAGCCGGCGCTAGGCTGAACCAAACCATCAAACTGAGCAGCTCAGCCGGCGTTAGGCAGAATTATCACGCGCTTTCACCAGGAAATGACATCACACCTGCTGAAGATGACAACGCTGTTTCCTGTCGCCAACAGTCGTCCTCACAATCACTCATACCCTCAAGTTAAAGAAGAAATGAGGTAATAAAGGTGTCATTGACATGAGGTGATAATGACAAAAGGGAGAATACTAAAACAATTAATAATTAATAAATAAAAACTCTATAAAAATCATGACATTGATTCTTCATTGTGGTTCAACAGAAATATTACAAACAAACACACAAAATAAAACAAGTAAACAAGCATGACGGGGCTCCTTAACTACAATTTTGTTCAACATTTTGAGGCAATCAGGTGTTTCTGTAACGTCCAATCAGACGTCTGCACCTGTTTACAGGCACACACTCAGAAACAGAGGTACCAGTTTGTACCTAAAAGGGTCCAAAGCTTGTTGCTGGGGGGGGGTCCTTTCTGAAAGACATTTCTGTACCTTCATGGTCCATTTTTGTACCTTATCAAGCTGTATGAGTTAATAAAGTACAATTAAACCAATTAAAGATGATGAATAAAAGTCAATAAAATAGAGATTATGACAACAATCAAAGATGCTAATAATAAATGAATAATTATTATAGAAATATTAGGCTAAACACATATATAATTATACATATAATTATTACTATGATTATTATGAAAATCATAATATAATAACTATAATTATACTACTGTTTAGAAGTACTGCTATTTATAGTTATTGTACAAGCTACACACATGTTTCAATGCTTGCAGGTACCCTTAGGGTTGGAATGGTACAAATGTGTACTTTATATTACTTTGGAGCCTTTTTCATAGTATATAGGGCTGTGTGATATACTGATATGATATTTACACATATTGTTATATTGCGGTATTTGTTGTGCAAATTTTTTTTGCTTTATTTTACCTGATTATTTAATAAGGGAGGGAAAAAATATCGATACACTGAAACATTGCGATATTTTCATATGATGATACATGTCTTTATTTAAAAACGTGGTATCGATGCATTTTACTAATGAAATCTTGTGAGATTTCATGGTTTTTTATGAAATCTCATGAGATTTCACGAAATACCGCGAGATTTTGTAACAAAACGTAACAGGTTCATTTCATTCTTATCAAACTTATTTATTCATTTTTACCCAAATATGAATTTCTTTGTACATTTATAAACATGTTAGTTTTTACTGTTCTAGGCTGATTTGAGCTTCTTTCAGTAACTCTTTTATCACTCCAGTGTGGTCCTCATGGGGGGGTCCTCTCCCTCTGAGCCCCCCCTGCTTTGACAGCGTGTTTGTTGCCGTGGTGACGGTCCTGGTTTGGGCGTTGGGGTCCCAGCGTGTCGTACAGTGGTGGCATGGGGCCTGTCCGCCCGGACCTGGGGGGCTCCCATAGCGGTGGCCTGGATGGCTGTGGGTGGGGGGGCCTTGGGGCAGATGGACCCCTTAGGTATGGTTTCATCACCTGGTACCAGCCATGTTTCTTTCTTTTAACTGTTATTCTTCTGTGACAGGGTGGTCTTTAATAGGGTTAATGGGGTGGGGGTGGGGGTGGGGGTCATGGGTGGGGGTGCGTGAGTCTGTTTTGTTTTTATCTACAGTATTTTGATGTAAATTGTTTTATCATGTGAAGCACTTTGTGCTGTTTTTATTCGTGAAAAGTGCCGTATAAATAAAGTTGATTTGATTTGAAGGCCCTGCAGGAGACCTCATACCAAAAAGAAGTATTCCTTAAGTACATGTCATTAAGTATACTATAGTATATCCTCCAAGTGTACTTTTATTTACCAAGTACACTGCTATCAGTGTACTACCACTATACTAACAAGTGTACTTCTTGGGACGAAATTGGCCCAATTTAAGTATTTAAAAGTATGCTTTTACGTTTACTTAAAGTAATCTTCTGGTATGCTGTGAATGTACTTGTACAAAACTTCAAGCATACTTCTACTTTTAGAAAGTACACTTTAAAGTATAATGAAAGTATACTTCTAGGTATACTGTTAGTTTACTCGTACTAAAACTTTAACTTTACTTTTACTCTTACAAAGTACACTTTTAAGTATACTAAAAGTATTCTTCTATACTGTTAGTTTTCTAGCAGTAAACTTCTAAATGCCCTTTTAGTGTAAGAAAGTAGACTTTTAAGTACAGAAAGTAACCTTTTAGGTTTGCTATGAGTTTACTGATAATACACGTATAGTACACTGTTTAATGTTTAAAAATACATTTTGAAATATACTGAAAATCACCTTATTAAAGTTCTACTTCATCTTTAATGCTGAGTAAAATAAATATCACAAAATTGATGTCAAAAATAGAGTCAGATGTTTTATTTGACTCCACCAAATAACATTTAAACTCTTAGTATCAAAGAAACCAGTATGTTTGAAAATGTACTATGAATGTACTACTATAAAAGTACATTGTTAAAAATATAAGTATATGCTAAATATGTTAAACTTCTTGTATATTTATTAGTAAATGCCAAGTAAACTTTATTAAGTATATTTCTGATTAGTACATAAATAGTAAACTGAAAGTACACTGTCTTATTTAAAGTTTAGAGTTAGTATACTTAAAGCGTACTTGCATATAGTACTTTTTGATGAGGGAAGCTGCGGAGCTCTGAATCTTGTCAGGTTTGATAGAGCCATTCAGGAACTCGTCCATGTTGGGTCTTTTGTCCAGCCCCCACTCCGGCACAAAGGTGAAGCCGGCAGCATTTCCAGCCTGAACGCCGCCTCATTCACAGCAGCCATGATGAGGATGAAAGGGGGGAGGAAAGGGGGGAGTCGCTTTCTTTCTCCAGAGGAAATTGACAAGGCTGTTGTGCTCATTGAACCGCGGCTCTTATCGCTTATCGGACAGTCTTTCTGCACCCTGACGCCTCTTCTGCGCGCACACATTGTGTTTTCCTGCTGCAGTCTTCGCCAAGTGCGAGCACAATAAAAGCATCATGTTTCAGAGCTCTTCCCATTGAGCGCGGGGGTCTGACGCCTCGCCTCGCCTCGGTCATGTCAACATCTTTGTAATGAAATCATGCTGCAACCTCAAGGTCGCAGCCCGCCGGGCGTCCTGGACCCCTCCCGGCGGCTTCGTCTCCCCAGTCCCAGCTGGTTGGAAATGTGGAAGGCAGAAATAACCGCTGATGGATGGATGATGGATGCGGCGGAACAATCCGCCTCGTCTCTCTAATGAACTCGTTCCATTTGATCCGCCACACGGAACCGGGCCGGGCCAGACTTAACCCTTCACCGCCGGCGGGCTGATCAAAGTCTGAGCACAACAGCAAGAAAGCAGAGCTGTCAGACGCTCCACATGGCAACCAGCGGCTGGTTCGTGCTACGGCCCCCCAAACCACACACAACTTTAGCTTTTCTCAGGATTATGATCACACCTCCAACTAGCCACTTCGCCTGCGGCCGTAAAATGACTCTGAGATCAGCTCATCGGTCTGGAGAAGAGGCTGGAATGACTGGAAGAGTCGCTTCATCCAAGCGTGTTGTAACTGTCTGGAAAACAGAGGTCAGGAGGGTGACGTCTGCTTGAAAAGGGCCAAGTCAAGCTTAAAAAGACGGCCTGCAGGAAGGATACGATGTGTGCAGTAGGGATGTTTAATTTCAGCTTTTTTACCAATATCTGATAGGCTATGCTGATGGTGTCCAACCATTAATTTCAGATATCAACCAATACTGATCTCTGCAGAAAACTGTGAGGTTGCATCTCTCATGTTCTGAGAGATACAATTATATTCTGCTCCAAGAGCAAAGATCCCAAAATCTCCTTAACTCAAAGTTAACTGGACAGATTTTCTATCATCCCAAGTCAAACATGTAGCTTCTATCAAAAAAAGAAAAAAGTTTTGTAATGAAACAGTTTCAAATCGTGCCATTTTAGCACAACATGCGATGTGTTGGCCGCATAATTCAAATCAAAAACAAAAATAATAAAAAAAATAATAATAATCATTCAAATAAAACAATGTAATTAAAAAAAAAAAGTCACTTTTTTCATCTTGGTGTCACAGATAATAACCAGTATCTACTAAAAAAAATATGACGTGGCGTTCCCCAAGGCTCCATGTTGGGCCCCCGGTTGTTCAGCATCAATAAAGCTTCAATGTGGAAACAAATGAGAAAATACGAAAATGCTCCAGAATTTTCTTCAGGTGAAATAAAGATGAACTTCAAATTATTGTAGCGCAAATGTTAAACTAGTGGATCATTCCAGAAATCGTGATGTCACTTTGGACTCAGAGTTAAACTTTTACATCCATATCAAAGCAAGAACTGAATCAGCCTTTTACCTCCTGCATCAAGTTAGAAATACTTGTATTGAAGTCATCAGCAGGGTGGATTATGATGTAAATGGTGAGTAAACAGCAGGAAAACACTGACTGAATGCAACAACATCATTTTTAAGTAACCACATATAATTATTGATGGTATCCAAATTGAAAACATAACTGAAAATATATTTTTAGGAGTTATAATAGACAATAAATTGTCCTTGAAAGCCCACATAAAATCTAAAATCTCTAAAAGCCTTTCAGTTATAAACAAAGTGAAATAATACCTTGATGAGAATGTGCTCCATACTTTGTATTGCACGTTAGTACTCCCATACCTGATGCATTGTATGGAAGTATGCAGTGTGTGAAGCATTAAACACCTACCAGTGTTTAATAAATCCATCATTCACATTACAAAAATGAGCGTTTTTGATTAATGATTTAGTTAAATTTAATACATTAATATTCCTATACAAACCATTTAACAACTTATTGCCAGCTAACCTACAGAAGTTCTTCAAAATAAAAGAAAAAAGCTCATAATTTGAGAGGATATGGAAATTTAATCATACCTAAAGGTCGAACAACTCGTAAAAGTTTTTCTGTCTGTCTGTATGGGGGGATAAACGTTGGAACGATCTGGAAATACAACACAAGCAATGACAAAATATTCATCAATATAAACATATGGTTTGGTCACAATACTGTGTAAAGAGAGTGGGTCTTGAATCTTTATCACTTCTAGTGTTGATGTACTTTTTTTTTTTCATTACCATTATTGGTATAATGTCTGTTACAATTATTGGTATTTTGTCCGTTAGCATTGTTGGTATATTGTCTGTTACAATTATTGGTATTTTGTCTGTTAGCATTGTTGGTATTTTGTCCGTTAGCATTGTTGGTATTTTGTCCATTAGCATTGTCGGTACATTGTCTGTTACAATTATTGGTATATTGTCTGTTAGCATTGTTGGTATTTTGTCCGTTAGCATTGTTGGTATGTTGTCTGTTAGCATTGTTGGTAAAATGTCTGTTACAATTATTGGTATTTTGTCTGTTAGCATTGTTGGTATTTTGTCCGTTAGCATTGTTGGTATTTTGTCCATTAGCATTGTCGGTACATTGTCTGTTACAATTATTGGTATATTGTCTGTTAGCATTGTTGGTATTTTGTCTGTTAGCATTTGTCCGTTAGCATTGTTGGTATTTTGTCCGTTAGCATTGTTGGTATATTGTCTGTTAGCATTGTTGGTATTTTGTCCGTTAGCATTGTTGGTATATTGTCTGTTAGCATTGTTGGTATTTTGTCTGTTAGCATTGTTGGTATTTTGTCTGTTAGCATTTGTCCGTTAGCATTGTTGGTATTTTGTCCGTTAGCATTGTTGGTATATTGTCTGTTAGCATTGTTGGTATTTTGTCCGTTAGCATTGTTGGTATATTGTCTGTTAGCATTGTTGGTATTTTGTCCGTTAGCATTGTTGGTATATTGTCCGTTAGCATTGTTGGTATATTGTCTGTTAGCATTGTTGGTATATTGTCCGTTAGCATTGTTGGTATATTGTCCGTTAGCATTGTTGGTATATTGTCTGTTAGCATTGTTGGTATTTTGTCCGTTAGCATTGTTGGTATATTGTCTGTTAGCATCGTTGGTATATTGTCTGTTAGCATTGTTGGTATTTTGTCCATTAGCATTGTTGGTATTTTGTCCGTTAGCATTGTTGGTATATTGTCTGTTAGCATTGTTGGTATTTTGTCCGTTAGCATTGTTGGTATATTGTCTGTTAGCATTGTTGGTATATTGTCTGTTAGCATTGTTGGTATTTTGTCCGTTAGCATTGTTGGTATATTGTCCGTTAGCATTGTTGGTATATTGTCTGTTAGCATTGTGAATTATTGTCTTCTTTTCAATAATAGTTAATATGCGCTAATACTCACCATTGTTGGTGTGGAATTATTGTTGCAATGTAATGGTTATTTGTTGCCTATGGTATACTGGTATACACTATATGTAAGGTATACACTATAATGCTAGTAGCTTGAGTTATTGAGTACAAATTTATGTTCTTCTATGGTTTATTGCTCCAATTGTGGTCAGTAGTTTGTTTTTTCCTATTGGCTTTGAAGGGAGCATGATTTCTGTGATTCATATGGAGAAACGGGGGGGGGGGGGGGGGGTATAGTAAGTTTGCTTCTTCCCACTCCCTTTCAGGCATGTTGAATATACTTGTTTTGTGACATAGCTATGGCCATAACTGTGTTGTTTTGCTTGGAGGTCATGAAGTATGTGTTCTATGTAATATGAAAACATGAAATGAATAAATGGATGAAATGAAGTAAAGCTGTTCGTAAGCAGATGTTAACTCGGCCAATAACTCTGTTTATAGAGTAATACTTGTGTCATTTAAAGTGAAATAACAGGGATATTTGGCTGAACTCCCACTTGTAGCTGCCTCGGTCGTCAGACTGCTGAAACCTGCATGTGCCTGTAAAACCGGGCCGTGGTTTCCATGCATGTGGATGCAGCATCATACGTACGTGACTCTCTGCCTTCAGATGCTGGCGCTGCTGCACGGTGGGGGACGTGATTAGATTCTGGTTTCATTGCATCTGTCCTGAGTGAACAGTTTGTAAGCAGGTTGCAGAGAAGCAGACGGATGAACGCTCCTCTGTGACCACGTAACACAATCATCAGCAGGTGATTTGTTTCTGTCCTGAGGCCGTGCCACTACTCAGCGCTCTACTCTCATTCTGCTTGCTGATGGGGGGTGGGGGGGGACTACAGGTTCATGGTCGATCATGTTAGCAGGAGTATGAAAGATCAAAGCAGTCGAAATCAAAATAAATATGGAAATTTACAAATGACTAAATAAAGTAATAAATGTGGTACAGAACAGTAGAAAGAAGTCAATTCTGAGATTAAAATCAGAATTCTGCCTCTTTCCCGTCATAATTAGGACCTTTTTTCCCAGAATATTGACATTTAAAAGAAGAACTGATGAACTCCGGAGATTTTTTTTTCATTTTAGGAAGAAAAAAGCCGAATTCTGCCTTTTTTTGTCATAAGTCTGATGTTTTTTTCAGAAATTGGAAAGTTTTCTGGAAAGAGAGATTTTTTTTTCCATTTCTACTAAAAACATCATTGTTT
>JALJCO010012217.1:0-27500 GCA_023101725.1 Atherinomorus stipes | reverse complement strand
GTGGCTGGTAAGCGGCTGAAAGGGGAACTCTTTCGTGCCCAGATCTGTAGCTTTAAATAGGGCTGCGTTTAAAAAATCCATTTTCCAATTCTGAATCAATTCTCATATTCGTTTCCAAAGATCGATTTCTCTTTTCTTTTTTAAAAATGTCCATTTCAAGCAGCTGCATCAGCGTTTAAACGTTCCAAAAGTCAAAATCAGGCATTTATCAGCTAAACATGTTCCATCGTTACCATGGAAACTAATCTGGTGTAAATATTAGTTTTTTTATCGTCTAATTTCCACCACGGAAGTAAGATGTCTGACCGTCCTGATCCACGGAGCTCTCCACCAATTGCAACATGTTTTACGTCCATTTCATGACGTCGCCCCGGAAGAGACACAGATTCTGAAGGTAACAGAATTGTTCTTAACACCGGCAGCTCACATGGATGTTATCTGTAAACATTGATGGATAATCGGACTCCGATCGATGGGATGAAATGGAGCAGCCTGTTATGGAGCTGTATGCTCCACCCAGATCTGATATGGAGTTAAAGTACACGCAGTACCACAGAAGTACCACAGAAGTACCTCAGAAATACCACAGAAGTACCACAGAAGTACCACAGAAGTACCACAGAAGTACCACAGAGACCCTGACAAGGAAGTAAACTAGCTAACAAATCATAGGCTAACCGTTAGCATTGTTGTCTGTCCATGAGGCGTTTTTATAGCAGGAACTGCGTCAGGTTTCAGAAGTAATCCCCGAGAAAAAAACACTTTACTGCCCGACATTCATGAAGTTGTCAGGAGTGAAGTTCACACACAAAGTTGAGGTTTTTTCTGCTCCTGAAGTTAAAATCCAACCACTTCTGGCAAGTCGGTTCATCGTCCAGGACAACGAATAAACTCCCACACTGAACGCAACCACATTTTTCCCAGCATGCCGTCCTCTAGAGCTAAAAACCTCTTTCCTCCTGAATCTGGATGAAACGTCTGTTAGCTGATGGCTGTTTGTCTCTGAGGAAATCTTCCTGCAGCTGTTAGTTTCTTCCTCAGAGAGTGTGTATAGGTTAGGATTCTCTAAGAGTTTCTGTTCCACAAAGACGGCGTCTGGCTACGATGCTGCACATGTTTGTGCTTCCTGATTGGTGCAGCTCGTTACGAACACCGGTGGTACGTAATACTCACATATGCACAGATGAAGAAAAACACGACTTAAATGAAGTTTTTATGAGGAAATAACAGTAACATGCTGAAAAGCTCTGAAAGTCCATTTTTCATGATACGGCTCCTTTAACACAAACACAGTTCAACTTTTATGGAAATTCAAAGATTGGTCTCAGAGCGTCAACGTTGGGCGATGATGTCACACAGTCTCGTTTTACCCTCCAAAATTATTCGGAAACTTTCTCAAACAAACTTTTTTTTTTTTCCGCCTGCAGTTCCTCTTCTACATCCCTTACCAAAAAGAAGTATTCCTTAAGTACATGTCATTAAGTATACTCAAGTATACTAAAGTATATCCCCCAAGTGTGCGTTTATTTACCAAGTACACTGCTCTCAGTGTACTACCAGTATACTGACAAGTGTACTTCTTGGGACGAAATTGGCCCAATTTAAGTATTTAAAAGTATACTTTGAAGTATAATTAAAGTAATCTTCTGGTATACTGTGAGTGTACTCGTACTAAAACTTCAAGCTTACTTTTATTTTTAGAAAGTACACTTTTAAGTGTACTAATAGTATTCTTCTATGTATACTGTTAGTTTTCTAGCAGTAAACTTCTCAATGCCCTTTTAGTTTAAGAAAGTACTTTAAAGTAAAAGCCTTTTTTTGAGTTTACTGATAATACACGTATAGTACACTGTTTAGTGTTTAAAAATACATTTTCAAATATACTGAAAATCACCTTATTATACTTCTACTTCATCTTAAATGCTGAGTAAATTTTTTTTTTTTTTACAAAATTTATGTAAAAACTTTTGACATAATTTGACTCCACCAAACGGTCCAGTAACATTTAAACTCTTAGTATCAAAGAAACAAGTATACATAGTACATTTTCAGACATATATGTTTGAAAATGTACTATGAATGTACTGCTATTAAGGTATATTGTTCAAAAGTTTAAATATAAGTATAGGCTAAATATGTTAAACTTCTAGTATAATTATTAGTAAATGCCAAGTAAACTTTGTTAAGTATATTTCTGATAAGTACATAAATAGTAAACTGAAAGTATACTGTCTTATTTGAAGTTTAAAATTAGTATACTTAAAGCATATATAGTACTTTTTGGAAAGTGATATACAAACTATTCTGTGAATATAGACACTTTTGTCTTCTTTTACCTCAGTGCTTCCATTGACTTTTAATTTCATTTCCAATTGACTCCCAATCTATGTTTTCAGATTTCCTCAACGCAGGATATGAGGGGTGTTTTTAAGCTGCTTAAATACTTACATACATACATACATACGTACATACATACGTACATACATACTTACATACATACTTACATACATACATACATACTTACATACATACTTACATACATACATACTTACATACATACTTACATACATACTTACATACATACTTACATACATACTTGCATACATACTTGCATACATACTTGCATACATACATACATACTTACATACATACTTGCACACATACTTACATACTTACATACATACTTACATACATACTTACATACATACATACATACATACATACTTACATACATACTTACATACATACATACATACTTACATACATACGTACATACATACATACTTACATACATACGTACATACATACTTACATACTTACATACTTACATACATACATACTTACATACATACATACATACATACATACATACATACATACATACATACATACATACATACATACTTACATACATACATACATACATACATACTTACATACATACATACATACATACTTACATACACATACTTACATACATACTTGCATACATACTTACATACATACTTACATACATACTTGCATACATACTTGCATACATACTTGCACACACACATACATACTTACATACATACTTGCATACATACTTACATACATACTTACATACATACTTGCATACATACTTGCATACATACTTGCATACATACATACATACTTACATACATACTTGCATACATACTTACATACATACTTACATACATACTTGCATACATACTTGCATACATACTTGCATACATACATACATACTTACATACATACTTACATACATACTTACATACATACTTACATACATACTTACATACATACTTGCATACATACTTGCATACATACATACATACTTACATACATACTTACATACATACATACTTACATACATACTTACATACATACTTGCATACATACTTGCATACATACTTGCATACATACTTGCATACATACTTGCATACATACATACATACTTACATACATACTTGCATACATACTTACATACTTACATACATACTTACATACATACTTACATACATACTTGCATACATACATACATACATACATACATACATACATACATACATACATACATACTTGCATACATACTTGCATACATACTTGCATACATACATACATACTTACATACATACTTGCATACATACTTACATACTTACATACATACTTACATACATACTTACATACATACTTACATACATACATACATACTTACATACATACTTACATACATACATACTTACATACATACTTACATACATACTTACATACATACTTACATACATACTTGCATACATACATGCATACATACTTGCATACATACATACATACTTACATACATACTTGCATACATACTTACATACTTACATACACATACTTACATACATACTTACATACATACTTACATACATACATACATACATACTTACATACATACGTACATACATACTTACATACATACTTACATACTGCACCTTTAAAGTCGACATCTTAGACGGTAGAATCATGGAAAAGTACATCTGTGTTCATCAGAGCCTCCTCCTGCGCACAGTTCAAGAATCATTTCATACCACCTATCATTTGCTGTCTGCTTCTCGGCCAGGCAGACGGTATTTCTTTCCATCGCCCCGCCCCCACTCTCCTGACCCAATCCATCGCCATAGCAACACAGTTGTTCCTTCTCTGTAACTGACAGATTCCGTCATGGCCGCCTCGATAATCCATGTTTTATGGCTGCCAGTGTGCAGCCATATGTACCTCTCAGCATGCGGTAGCTGCACCGGCACTGAAGTTTCCTCACAAATGTTCTGGTTTATCAAATATTATACTTCATGTATATGTGTGGGTTTCAGTGCACAGTTCCAAGTACACAAAGTTACTACCAAAATGGTGTAGACATTTGTAAATCAGGTATGAATCTCTCCGTCCTGCCTCGTCTCATTACCCCCACGTTGCATTTGCACATGCACATGTACACACTCACAAACAGACGTACGAGGCAGGAACATTTCTGTAGATGGAGGCTCATGTTTTTCACAAATGTTCTCTCAAAGAGGGGAATTAAAGGGAAATTCCCCTTTAAATTATTGAGTCATTGTGCAGAACTTCATAGGCTGTCAGGGTTCCCACGCGTCCTGGAAAACCTGGAAAACGATTGAACATTTTTCCAGTCATGGAAAACCACATGGAAAATGAGAAAAAGAGTCAAATGTCCTGGAAAATGATTTTTCCTCCCTTTGCATTCTGGCTGAATGCAAACTGCTTCGTCTCAGCTTCGTCTCTGCTTCGTCTCCGCTTCGTCTCCGCTTCGTCTCCGCTTCGTCTCCGCTTCGTCTCTGCTTCTTCGTCTCTGCTTCATCTCTGCTTCGTCTCTGCTTCGTCTCCGCTTCGTCTCCGCTTCGTCTCTGCTTCTTCGTCTCTGCTTCATCTCTGCTTCATCTCTGCTTCATCTCTGCTTCGTCTCCGCTTCGTCTCCGCTTCATCTCTGCTTCTTCGTCTCTGCTTCATCTCTGCTTCGTCTCTGCTTCGTCTCTGCTTCGTCTCTGCTTCATCTCTGCTTCATCTCTGCTTCATCTCTGCTTCGTCTCTGCTTCGTCCCCGCTTCGTCTCACCTTTGTCTTTGCTTCGTTTCCGCTTCGTTTCCGCTTCGTCTCTGCTTCGTCTCACCTTTGTCTCACCTTCGTCTCACCTTCGTCTCCGCTTCGTCTCCGCCTCGTCTCCGCTTTGTCTCCGCTTCGTTTCCGCTTCGTCTCTGCTTCGTCTCACCTTTGTCTCACCTTCGTCTCACCTTCGTCTCCGCTTCGTCTCCGCCTCGTCTCCCCTTTGTCTCTGCTTCGTCTCTGCTTCGTCTCCGCTTCGTCTCCGCTTTGTCTCCGCTTTGTCTCCGCTTCGTCTCCCCTTTGTCTCTGCTTCGTCTCTGCTTCGTCTCCGCTTCGTCTCTGCTTCGTCTCTGCTTCGTCTCCGCTTCGTCTCCGCTTCGTCTCCGCTTCGTCTCCGCTTCGTCTCTGCTTCTTCGTCTCTGCTTCATCTCTGCTTCGTCTCTGCTTCGTCTCTGCTTCATCTCTGCTTCATCTCTGCTTCATCTCTGCTTCGTCTCCGCTTCGTCTCCGCTTCGTCTCTGCTTCTTCGTCTCTGCTTCATCTCTGCTTCGTCTCTGCTTCGTCTCTGCTTCGTCTCTGCTTCATCTCTGCTTCATCTCTGCTTCATCTCTGCTTCGTCTCTGCTTCGTCCCCGCTTCGTCTCACCTTTGTCTTTGCTTCGTTTCCGCTTCGTTTCCGCTTCGTCTCTGCTTCGTCTCACCTTTGTCTCACCTTCGTCTCACCTTCGTCTCCGCTTCGTCTCCGCCTCGTCTCCGCTTTGTCTCCGCTTCGTTTCCGCTTCGTCTCTGCTTCGTCTCACCTTTGTCTCACCTTCGTCTCACCTTCGTCTCCGCTTCGTCTCCGCCTCGTCTCCCCTTTGTCTCTGCTTCGTCTCTGCTTCGTCTCCGCTTCGTCTCCGCTTTGTCTCCGCTTTGTCTCCGCTTCGTCTCCCCTTTGTCTCTGCTTCGTCTCTGCTTCGTCTCCGCTTCGTCTCTGCTTCGTCTCTGCTTCGTCTCCGCTTCGTCTCCGCTTTGTGGGCGCTTTGTCTGGCCTTTGATCCCGTATGACTCTTGTTTTATTGCTTTTATTGGTTTTTTCATTTAGTGTTTCTGTCTTTAGTTTACACCTCCTTACTGTATATTTTATATTTTTCTTCTATGGTGTGTTTAGCACTTTGTTCAAACAATGTTGTGTTAAAGTGCTCCATAAATAAAGGTGGGAAGAGTTTGTGTGTGTAGCTTTGGAAAAGTGTGTCGTGTTTACAGTTTTGGGAAAATAAAGGAAAGTTTTATGCGGCGTGTTGAAGTAATTAAAAGAAACTGTAATTTGCATTCTCCACTAATACTTATTGATCATGACAGCCAATCAGCACAAAGTACCGTAACGATGCAAAAACAGAAACAGAACTATTTGAGGGGAAATTATTCACAGAAAAATACAGGAAGACACGTAAAAAGATGAGTTTTGAGCCTCGTGGAGGAAAAACTGCGTTGTGTTTGCCAACAGCTGGGAGGGATTACAAATCGGAGCCCAACAAAACATTCCAGCAAGAACTGAGGAGAACGGAAGGTCACTGCAGATGCTCTTATCTGGAAACAAAGACTGAAAAATGGCAATGTTACACTCAACACAACCATAAGATAGCGTAAAAATAACTTTCATTGTGAGGAAATGATGAAATGAAATGATCCCAGAAGGGAAATTCAGTAAATAAACAGAGAAACAGAAATTTAACTGTATGATTTATGACACTGAATAAAAATCAGTCGACACAGAAAGGCTCTGGTGATTTTTATCAGAACAAAACTAAGAATATTTCCCTGAGACGCGAGTTACTTTCTGCTTTTTGCTTTGCTACAGCTAAGAAAATGAAAACGAGACCTGCGACTTCATCATCTTTTTCTGATTCACATCTGGACGATTGTCCTGCAGAAATGGATTTTTAAACAAAAGTTTAAACATCAGCAGCATCACAGTGATGTCATCCACATCCACGATGAGTCGGTGTGATTTTAACGGTTAAACATGCATATTTATGTTATCATGTCATTTTCTAACCACCTCACCTCGTTTCCTCCGTTCTTTGGCCGGATTATTCTGTTTTCCAGCTCCAGAGTCGTTTCCTTCAGGCCTGTATGACACGCGTGTGCACGTGCACGCTCCTCACCACGTCTCAGCTGCAGCATCTCAGTGCGCAGCTGCACGTGATGTCCGCTTGTCTTCTGTTTGGTGTCATACGGGACTTTGTTCCTGCAGCGCTTTCTGCATTTCTGTGAGGAACTCATGAACTCAAAATATATGAGATGACGCATTAAAATGTGCCGAAGCGCAGCAGCGCCTCCATCGTAACTCTGAGGAAATCACCAGCATGCAGACGCAGATTCGGCTCATTACAATCTCTGTGTGGAATTTTGATTTCTGTTCATTTGTTTTCTGTATGAAATGACCACAGAACCCGTCATGCAGCTCTGCATGCTTTAACAGAAACCACAGGTCTGCTTCACGGCTCCTTTCATGACTGATGTCATTTAACTTTGACGTCAGTCACAAACAGAGTTTCAAACGTGGCAAAAATATTTCGGCGCTCTGGAGGTCGTCCTGTTCGTCTGAACGTACAGTTCGTCCCAACGTGGCGGGTAAACCACCACAGCCTGCCTGCTGATGACCACGTCCATCCCTTCATGACCACAGTGCAGCATCTGATGCTGCTTCCAGCAGGATGATGATGTCACAAAGATGACATCATCATCCTGCTTTCTAGAACATGACCATGAGTTCACCGGACTCCGATGTTCTCCACCGTCACCAGATCTCAGTCCAGCAGAGCAGCTTTGAGATGAGGTGGAACGAAGATTCTCATCACCATGAGGCGGAACGAGAGATTCTCATCACCATGAGGTGGAACGGGAGATTCTCATCACCATGAGGTGGAACGAAGATTCTCATCACCATGAGGTGGAACAGGAGATTCTCATCACAATAATGTGGAACGGGAGATTCTCATCACCATGAGGTGGAACGGGAGATTCTCATCACCATGAGGTGGAACGAAGATTCTCATCACCATGAGGTGGAACGGGAGATTCTCATCACCATGAGGTGGAACGGGAGATTCTCATCACCATGAGGTGGAACGAAGATTCTCATCACCATGAGGTGGAACAAAGATTCTCATCACCATGAGGTGGAACAAAGATTCTCATCACCATGAGGTGGAACGAAGATTCTCATCACCATGAGGTGGAACAGGAGATTCTCATCACTATGAGGTGGAACGGGAGATTCTCATCACTATGAGGTGGAACGGGAGATTCTCATCACCATTAGGTGGAACGGGAGATTCTCATCACCATGAGGTGGAACGGGAGATTCTCATCACCATGAGGTGGAACAGGAGATTCTCATCACCATGAGGTGGAACGGGAGATTCTCATCACCATGAGGTGGAACGAGAGATTCTCATCACCATGAGGTGGAACGGGAGATTCTCATCACCATGAGGTGGAACGAGATTCTCATCACCATGAGGTGGAACGGGAGATTCTCATCACCATGAGGTGGAACGGGAGATTCTCATCACCATGAGGTGGAACGGGAGATTCTCATCACCATGAGGTGGAACGGGAGATTCTCATCACCATGAGGTGGAACGGGAGATTCTCATCATCATGAGATGGAACGAGAGATTCTCATCACCATGAGGTGGAACGGGAGATTCTCATCACCATGAGGTGGAACGGGAGATTCTCATCACCATGAGGTGGAACATGAGATTCTCATCACCATGAGGTGGAACGGGAGATTCTCATCACCATGAGGTGGAACATGAGATTCTCATCATGATGAGGTGGAACGGGAGATTCTCATCACCATGAGGTGGAACAAAGATTCTCATCACCATGAGGTGGAACGGGAGATTCTCATCACCATGAGGTGGAACGAGAGATTCTCATCACCATGAGGTGGAACGGGAGATTCTCATCATAATGAGGTGGAACGGGAGATTCTCATCACCATGAGGTGGAACGGGAGATTCTCATCACCATGAGGTGGAACGGGAGATTCTCATCACCATGAGGTGGAACGAAGATTCTCATCATCATGAGGTGGAACGGGAGATTCTCATCACCATGAGGTGGAACGGGAGATTCTCATCACCATAAGAAGAAACAGGAGATTCTCATCGTAATGAGGTGGAACGGGAGATTCTCATCACCATGAGGTGGAACGGGAGATTCTCATCATCATGAGGTGGAACGGGAGATTCTCATCCCCATGAGGTGGAACGGGAGATTCTCATCATCATGAGGTGGAACGGGAGATTCTCATCACCATGAGGTGGAACGGGAGATTCTCATCACCATGAGGTGGAACGAGAGATTCTCATCACCATGAGGTGGAACGGCAGATTCTCATCACCATGAGGTGGAACGGGAGATTCTCATCACCATGAGGTGGAACGGGAGATTCTCATCACCATGAGGTGGAACGGGAGATTTTCATCATCATGAGGTGGAACGAAGATTCTCATCACCATGAGGTGGAACGGGAGATTCTCATCATCATGAGGTGGAACGAGAGATTCTCATCACCATGAGGTGGAACGAGAGATTCTCATCACCATGAGGTGGAACGGGAGATTCTCATCACCATGAGGTGGAACGAAGATTCTCATCACCATGAGGTGGAACGGGAGATTCTCATCACCATGAGGTGGAACGGGAGATTCTCATCACCATGAGGTGGAACGGGAGATTCTCATCACCATGAGGTGGAACGGGAGATTCTCATCACCATGAGGTGGAACGGGAGATTCTCATCACCATGAGGTGGAACGGGAGATTCTCATCACCATGAGGTGGAACGGGAGATTCTCATCACCATGAGGTGGAACGGGAGATTCTCATCACCATGAGGTGGAACGGGAGATTCTCATCACCATGAGGTGGAACGGGAGATTCTCATCACCATGAGGTGGAACGGGAGATTCTCATCACCATGAGGTGGAACGGGAGATTCTCATCGTGATGAGGTGGAACGGGAGATTCTCATTACCATGAGGTGGAACGGGAGATTCTCATCACCATGAGGTGGAATGGGAGATTCTCATCACCATGAGGTGGAACGGGAGATTCTCATCACCATGAGGTGGAACGGGAGATTCTCATCACCATGAGGTGGAACGGGAGATTCTCATCACCATGAGGTGGAACGGGAGATTCTCATCACCATGAGGTGGAACGGGAGATTCTCATCACCATGAGGTGGAACGGGAGATTCTCATCACCATGAGGTGGAACGGGAGATTCTCATCACCATGAGGTGGAACGGGAGATTCTCATCACCATGAGGTGGAACGGGAGATTCTCATCACAATGAGGTGGAACGGGAGATTCTCATCACCATGAGGTGGAACAGGAGATTCTCATCACCATGAGGTGGAACGGGAGATTCTCATCACCATGAGGTGGAACGGGAGATTCTCATCACCATGAGGTGGAACGGGAGATTCTCATCACCATGAGGTGGAACGGGAGATTCTCATCACCATGAGGTGGAACAGGAGATTCTCATCACCATGAGGTGGAACGGAGATTCTCATCACCATGAGGTGGAACGGGAGATTCTCATCACCATGAGGTGGAACAGGAGATTCTCATCACCATGAGGTGGAACGAGAGATTCTCATCACCATGAGGTGGAACAGGAGATTCTCATCACCATGAGGTGCAACGGGAGATTCTCATCACCATGAGGTGGAATGGGAAATTCTCATCACCATGAGGTGGAACGGGAGATTCTCATCACCATGAGGTGGAACGGGAGATTCTCATCACCATGAGGTGGAACGGGAGATTCTCATCACCATGAGGTGGAACGGGAGATTCTCATCACAATGAGGTGGAACGGGAGATTCTCATCACCATGAGGTGGAACGGGAGATTCTCATCATCATGAGGTGGAACGGGAGATTCTCATCACCATGAGGTGGAACGGGAGATTCTCATCACCATGAGGTGGAACGGGAGATTCTCATCACAATGAGGTGGAACGGGAGATTCTCATCACCATGAGGTGGAACGGGAGATTCTCATCACAATGAGGTGGAACGGGAGATTCTCATCATAATGAGGTGGAACGGGAGATTCTCATCACCATGAGGTGGAACGGGAGATTCTCATCACCATGAGGTGGAACGGGAGATTCTCATCACCATGAGGTGGAACGGGAGATTCTCATCACCATGAGGTGGAACGGGAGATTCTCATCACCATGAGGTGGAACGGGAGATTCTCATCACCATGAGGTGGAACGGGAGATTCTCATCACCATGAGGTGCAGGAACCGGGAGATTCTCATCAATCCATGTGGGCAAACAGGTCCCTTAGTAAATGCCTCGGTGGAGTAAATATAAGAAGTGAGTTTTGGACCAGACGGTATTAAACAATTCTTTGAATTCAGGGAATTAAAACTCTTTTCCGTCTCTTAGATTAACATTCAGCAGAGTGAGCAGGTGTGAAGCTTAGCTTCTACATTTCCACCGTTTTATCGGTTTCCTCCCCCACATGCTGCACAGCCGTGCGTTTTCTCTGGAACTGCATCTTTATCACATTCAGTCCGGTGCAGAACTTAAACTGCCTCAGGGATTCACAGAAACTGATCCATGCTTAAAATCCAGCATTATCCTTGTAGCTGGGACAGTCCTCGGCATGTGGGCCACATGAAGCCCCCTCCTTCCGTCTCCACGGCAACACTTCAGTCTTAGCTGCTGACCCCTTCAGCTGCTCTGGTTCACTTTATCTGGAAGACACAGCTCCTTTTCCCCCCATTCACCCCCCATTTAGGGCTGTGACATATACTGATATCATTATATGATATTTACATGAGACAAATATGATATTTACACATACTGTTATATCGTGGTATAAGTTTCGTAATGACCCGGCTGCACCTCGACTGACCACAAAGAGGTCACGTGTAGTGATGGGAAGTTCGGCTCTTTCGACTCCCGAACGGCTCTTAACTTAAGATATTTGTGGCTCTATATTTTCCCTTAATTTTGCAATTAATTAATGGTTTGTGTGTTAAAAACTTTTTTTTTAAATTCAGTATTTTTATTAGAAACCTAAAAATTCTGTGCATTTATTCTGCCTTCAAACTTTTTATGTATTTGTTTATTTGATAGGGACAGTACATATTAATGAACATATGTAGCAGTGGAGGTAAACATGTTGGATTATAGTTAGCAAGTTAATTAGCATCAGTTGTCCCTTGGCAGGTAAAGAAAAGATACACAATACAATAAAACAACAACAAACATAACTTTCAGGTATGGTTATATTACAAGACAATGCAATGCCCACACACACTGCTCAGCACTAACTCTTCACTTGCAGTGGAACATAGTTTTCATCTTTTTTTCATATATTTGTACAAACCTGTATGCTCACATCCGATTGGCCTTATGGCTATGAATTCACTATGAAGCATCGGCTCTCAGAGCCGGCTTTTCTGAGCATGACACTCACTACTCACCTGATTATCTAATAAGGGTGGGAAAAAATATTGATTCTCTGACATATTGCGATATTTTCATATATCGTTACCATATCTATACCTAAAAACACTGTATCGATCTATTTCACCGGCGAAGTCTTGCGAGATCTCAACATTTTGTTATGAAATCTCATGAGGTTTCACGAAATAACGCGAGATTTTGTAAGAGAACGATAAGATTTCGCAATATTTCGTGAAATGTCATGAGATTTTGTGACAAAACGATTAAATCTCACGGTCTTTTGTAAAATCTGAATTTTGCAACCGAACAGTGAAATCTCGCAAGATTTCATTGGTAAAACAGATCGATACAGCGTTTGTTTTTGTTTTTTTTAAGTATAGATATGGTATTGGCATATGAAAATATTGCAATATGTCAGTGTATCAATATCTTTTCCCACCTTTATTAAATAATCAGGTGACTAGTGGTGAGTCATGCTCTGAGAGCCGGTGTGGATATCGGCATATGAAAATATGGCAATATTTCAGTCTATTGATATTTTTCCCACCCCTATTATTTAACCTGTCTGGAACAAACATCTCTAACCAGTGTTTTGTCAGTTCCATCACTGCAGTGGAGCGACACCTTTATGCTGAACATGTTTCAGCACTAAAAAAACAGCTGTTTGATATGAAATTAAACTTTCAGACTAATTAGGGTGAAAATATCAGGATGTATCGAATATCCTCATCTAAAATAAATATATCGTGATATATTTGGTCCACATCACCCAGCCCTACCCCCATTACCTTTGCATGTTACCGTATTGCCTCCATCTGCCCCCCCCCCCTGCTGCAGAGAGGTCTCAGTTGTGATAAAGATGGAACATGCTCTCGGAGCTCGTCATGCTACGCTTCCCGTTCTGCAGCACTGATATCCTGACACCAGTCACCATCAAACTGTCAACAACATACAGGGGCTGGGGGGGGGGGGGGGGGGGGGTACTGTGGGACACTAACATAGTTTTCCTCATAAATGATTTTCCCTCTGCAGAAATGATGGGCTGAAGCAAGATTTACTATTAATTTGTGCATTTTTTCTTTGAGGGAGCAAATTGAGATGGATGATGTTGGTCGGCTGCAGCGCCCTGTCCGTCTGCACGGCCCCCACTTCAGTCACAGCCCACTGAGGTGGGATTAGTTACCACCATTACTCACTTCACGGAGGCAGACTGCGATGGCGTGGTGCTGGGGAACACTTTCAGAGTGCAGACATCCTTCAGAGCAGCAGAGGGAAGGCAGTTTACTGGTGCAGGAACTGGAAGCCAGCTCGGGGAAGTGAAACGCTCAGTCCTGATCTGCAGGCAGATTCTCCAGGCTGTGGAACTGGGAGGATTTGAAGCGGTGGATATTTATGTTGGATGGAACTGGGAGGATTTGAAGCGGTGGATATTTATGTTGGATGGAACTGGGAGGATTTGAAGCGGTGGATATTTATGTTGGATGGAAATGTGACTTAACTCTGCATAGCCTCTGAGATCCACAGGAACTGAAATATGTAGATGTTTGGTGATTGGTAGAACTGGCAAGTTCCAGCTGTTTACCGAGATCTTAACAACAAGAACGATTCCAACAGGATCGTACCAATTCATTATTAAATCCATCACGATGGTCCACGTCCCCAATCCAGAACTATTCTGAAATGTCCACAAGCAATTCTTTTACACTGATTTAATGACCAGATACAGCTGCAGCAGTAGAATCTGAGGCTGCCGCCCGGACACTTTAGTGGGCATCCACTAAAGTGTCCACCCACTAGCACGACTTTTTAGCCCTACCCTTAAATTTAAAGTGTTCCCGCAAAGGCAGTGGCGTCCCAATTCCTCTCTGCATGTAGGGGTAGTGGACGTAACGAGGGGGTAGGGGACATTACGAGGGGTAGTGGACGTAACGAGGTGTAGTGGACAAAACGAGGGGTAAAGGACATAACGAGGGGAAGGGCACATAACGAGGGGTAGTGGATGTAACGAGGGGTAGTGGATGTAATAAGGGGTTGTGGATGTAAAGAGGGGGAGTGGACATAACGAGGGTAGGGGACATAACGAGGGGTAGTGGATGTAAAGGGGGGAGTGGACATAACGAGGGGTAGGGGACATAACGAGGGTAGTGGATGTAAAGAGGAGGAGGGACATAACGAGGGGTAGGGGACATAACGAGGGGTAATGGATGTAAAGAGGGGGAGTGGACATAACGGGCGTAGTGGATGTAACGAGGGGTAGTGAATGTAAAGAGGGGTAGGGGACATAACAAGGGGTAGTGGACGTAACGAGGGGGTAGTGGTAAAACGAGGAGTAGTGGACGTAACAAGGCGTAGTGGACGTAACGAGGGGTGGTGGACGTAATAAGGAGTAGTGGACGTAACGAGGGGTAGGGGACATAACTAGGGGTAGTGGACGTAACGAGGTGTAGTGGACGTAACGAGGGGTAGTGGACATAACAAGGGTAGTGGACATAACGAGGGGTAGTGGACGTAACGAGGGGTAGGGGACGTAATGAGGGGTAGTGGACATAACGAGGGGTAGTGGGCGTAACGAGGGGGTAGTGGACGTAACGAGGGGTGAGTCGACGTAAAGTGGGGTAGTCGACGTAACGAGGAATAGTGGACATAACGATGGGTAGTGGACGTAACGAGGGGGTAGGGGGACGTAACGAGTGGTGGGACGTAACAGGGGTAGGGACGTAACGGGGTAGTGGACATAACGAGGGGTAGGGGGACACAACGAGGGGTAGTGGACGTAAAGAGGAGTAGTGGACATAACGAGGGGTAGTGGACGTAATCAGGGGTAGTGGACGTAACGAGGGGTAGGGGACATAACGAGAGGTAGTGGACGTAACGACGAGTAGTGGACAAAAGAGGAGTAGTGGACGTAACAAGGGGAGGGACGACAGGGTAGGGACGACGAAGGGAGGGACATTACGAGAGGTAGTGGACGTAAAGAGGAATAGTGGACATAACAAGGGGTAGTGGACGTAACCAGGGGTAGTGGACGAACGAAGGGTAGGGGACATAACTAGAGGTAGTGGACATAACGAGGAGTAGTGGGCATAATAAGGGGTAGTGGACTTAATCAGGGGTAGTGGATGTAACGAGGGGTAGGGGACGTAACGAGAGGTAGTGGAAGTAACGAGGAGTAGTGGACTTAACGAGGGGTAGTGGACGGAACGAGGGTAGTGGAAGTAACGAGGGGCAGTGGACGTAACGAGGCGTAGTGGACAAAACGAGGAGTAGTGGACGTAACGAGGGGTAGTGGATGTAACGAGGGGTAGTGGAAGTAACGAGGGGTAGTGGACATAACAAGGAGTAGTGGACGTAACGGGGGTAGTAGAAGTAACGAGGGGTAGGGGAAATAATGAGAGGGTAGTGGACGTAACCAGGGGTAGGGGGACATAACTAGAGGTAGTGGACATAACGAGGAGTAGTGGGCATAATAAGGGGTAGTGGACTTAATCAGGGGTAGTGGATGTAACGAGGGGTAGGGGACATAACGAGAGGTAGTGGACGTAACGAGGAGTAGTGGACTTAACGAGGGGTAGTGGAAGTAACGAGGGGTAGTGGAAGTAACGAGGAGTAGTGGACGTAACGGCGTAGTGGACAAAACGAGGAGTAGTGGACGTAACGAGGGTAGTGGATGTAACGAGGGGTAGTGGAAGTAACGAGGGGTAGTGGACATAACAAGGAGTAGTGGACGTAACGAGGGGTAGTGGAAGTAACGAGGGGTAGTGGACATAACAAGGAGTAGTGGACGTAACGAGGGGTAGTAGAAGTAACGAGGGGTAGGGGAAATAATGAGAGGTAGTGGACGTAACGAGGGAGTGAAGGAACGAGGGGGTAGTGGACATAACAAGGAGTAGTGGACGTAACGAGAGGTAGTTGATGTAACAAGGAGTAGTGGACGTAACGAGGGGTAGTGGACATAACAAGGAGTAGTGGACGTAACGAGGGTATTGGAAGTAACGAGGGGTAGTGGACATAATAAGTGGTAGTGGACATAACGAGGGGTAGGGGGCGTAACGAGGGGTAGTCGACGTAACGAGGAATAGTGGACATAATGATGGGTAGTGGACGTAACGAGGGGTAGTGGACGTAACGAGTGGTAGTGGACGTAATCAGGGGTAGTGGACGTAACGAGGGGTAAGGGGACATAACGAGAGGTAGTGGACGTAAAGAAGAGTAGTGGACATAACGAGGGGGTAGTGGACGTAATCAGGGGTAGTGGACGTAACGAGGGGTAGGGGACATAACGAGAGGTTGTGGACGTAACGAGGAGTAGTGGACATAAAGAGGAGTAGTGGACATAACAAGGGGTAGTGGACGTAATCAGGGGTAGTGGACGTAACGAAGGGTAGGGGACATTACGAGAGGTAGTGGACGTAAAGAGGAATAGTGGACAAACGAGGGGTAGTGGACGTAATCAGGGGTAGTGGACGTAACGAAGGGTAGGGGACATAACTAGAGGTAGTGGACATAACGAGGAGTAGTGGGCATAATAAGGGCTAGTGGACTTAATCAGGGGTAGTGGACGTAACGAGGGGTAGGGGACATAACGAGAGGTAGTGGACGTAACGAGGAGTAGTGGACGTAACGAGGGGTAGTGGACATAACAAGGAGTAGTGGACGTGACGAGGGTAGTGGAAGTAACGAGGGGTAGTGGACATAACAAGGAGTAGTGGACGTAACGAGGGGTAGTGGACATAACAAGGAGTAGTGGACGTAACGAGGGGTATTGGAAGTAACGAGGGGTAGTGGACGTAACGAAGCGTAGTGGACAAAACGAGGAGTAGTGGACGTAACGAGGGGTAGTGGATGTAACGAGGGGTAGTGGACATAACAAGGAGTAGTGGACGTAACGAGGGGTAGTGGAAGTAACGAGGGGTAGTGGACATAACAAGGAGTAGTGGACGTAACGAGGGGTAGTGGACATAACAAGGAGTAGTGGACGTAACGAGGGGTATTGGAAGTAACGAGGGGTAGTGGACATAACAAGGGGTAGTGGACGTAACGAGGAGTAGTGGACGTGACGAGGGGTAGTGGACATAAAAAGGAGTAGTGGACGTAACGAGGGGTAGTGGAAGTAACGAGGGGTAGGGGACATAATGAGAGGTAGTGGACGTAACGAGGGGTAGTGGAAGTAACGAGGGGTAGGGGACATAATGAGAGGTAGTGGACGTAACGAGGAGTAGTGGACGTAACGAGGGGTAGTGGACATAACAAGGAGTACTGGACGTAACGATGGGTAGTGGACGTAACGAGGGGTAGGGGACATAACGAGAGGTAGTGGACATAATGAGAGGTAGTGGACGTAACGATGGGTAGTGTACGTAACGAGGGTAGTGGACGTAACGATGGGTAGTGGAAGTAACGAGGGGTAGGGGACATAATGAGAGGTAGTGGACGTAACGAGGAGTAGTGGACGTAACGAGGGGTAGGGACATAACAAGGAGTACTGGACGTAACGATGGGTAGTGGACGTAACGAGGGGTAGGGGACATAACGAGAGGTAGTGGACATAATGAGAGGTAGTGGACGTAACGATGGGTAGTGTACGTAACGAGGGTAGTGGACGTAACGATGGGTAGTGGACGTAACGAGGGGTAGTGGACGTAACGAGGGGTAGGGGACATAACGAGAGGTAGTGGACATAATGAGGGGTAGTGGGACGTAACGAGGGTAGTGGACTTAACGAGGGGAAGTGAAGAACGAGGCGTAGTGGACGTAATGAGGGGTAGGGGACATAACGAGAGGTAGTGGACATAATGAGGGGTAGTGGACGTAACGAGGGTAGTGGACGTAACGAGGGGTAGTGGACGTAACGAGGGGTAGGGGACATAACGAGAGGTAGTGGACATAATGAGAGGTAGTGGACGTAACGAGGCGTAGTGGACATAACGAGGCGTAGTGGACATAACGAGGGGTAGTGGACGTAACGAGGCGTAGTGGACGTAACGAGGGGTAGGGGACATAACGAAGGAGTGGACATAATGAGGGGTAGTGGACGTAACGAGGGGGAGTGGCGTAACGAGGGGTAGTAGGACGTAACGAGGGGAGGGGACATAACGAGAGGTAGTGGACATAATGAGAGGTAGTGGACGTAACGAGGCGTAGTGGACATAACGAGGCGTAGTGGACATAACGATGGGATTGGACCTTTATTTACAGGCTGTTCTGGCTCAGAAGAGTAAAAATCATCTGAGATTGTCAGATTCACTTACAGGTTCTAAACCCAAACCAGATAGATGGAATCAGCCCATGTGGTCCATATCGATCGCTTTGCTCTCCAAACCACCGTCTTGTACTTTAGTGCATAGCATGAAATGCTTCTGAAAAGGAAGTACAGCTTCCTGCCAGTGCCCCCCCCCTCCCACCCCCCAGCTCTGCTTCTTCTTCAGTGTTGTAATGATTACACTGAAATCAATGCTCCTGCCAGTGTCATATTCAATCATTTATCACTTCAGACCCGGCTCTGTGCTTACAGGACGAGCCGTGTATCCAGTTAATGAATGATTCCCTGTGTGGGGGGGGGTTAGGTTTAGGATGGCTGACCATCATCCTGCCTGCTGGATCCCAGCGTGGGATAATCAGACCTGCTCCAGTCTCAGAAGCAGATGATCCTTCTGTTTGGACAGATGTCTAAAAATACTGGAATCTGTAAAACACAAAAAAAAATCTCCAGTTTCACGCGGGTGTGAATATTTATGTGTCAGCATCAAACCACAGTTTGGTCCAAAGTGGAAAACAAATACGGGACAACACAAGCAGATCTGAGACGATTTGTGTCAGAGACAACAGACGTCTTTGTTTCTCCGTTTTCACTGATTAAAGATTCATAAAGTTTGAAGATCTGATCTGACGACTCGTCATCTTCACAAATGCCGTCTGTCCACATGCCCCCCCCCCCCAATCAGACAACACCGGGATCTAACCAGCCAAACACAGGGCTCCAATCCAACGCATCTAGGGTCTGTGCCCTCTTTGGGGGGAGGGGGAATGGGGGAGTGACAGGGGTCCAAGCCTCTGGGCAGCTGCTGGTGGTCCCGGTCTGGGCTCTCTGGGGGCTGCTGGTGGCCTGGGTCTTGGGTCTCTGGGGGCTGCTGGTGATTGGGTCTGGGCTCTCTGGGGGCTGCTGGTGATCGGGTCTTGGGTCTCTGGGGGCTGCGGGTGATCGGGTCTTGGGTCTCTGGGGGCTGCTGGTGATCGGGTCTTGGGTCTCTGGGGGCTGCGGGTGATCGGGTCTTGGGTCTCTGGGGGCTGCTGGTGATCGGGTCTGGGCTCTCTGGGGGCTGCTGGTGGCCTGGGTCTTGGGTCTCTGGGGGCTGCTGGTGATCGGGTCTGGGCTCTCTGGGGGCTGCTGGTGATCGTGTCTTGGGTCTCTGGGGGCTGCGGGTGATCGGGTCTTGGGTCTCTGGGGGCTGCTGGTGATCGGGTCTGGGCTCTCTGGGGGCTGCTGGTGGCCTGGGTCTTGGGTCTCTGGGGGCTGCTGGTGATCGGGTCTTGGGTCTCTGGGGGCTGCTGGTGATCGGGTCTCCGTACTGCTCGTGCGCGCCCCTGCGAGGTCATGATGCTACCATAACCGCAGCGTTCAGCGCCTGCTCTGCCGCTAATGCAGGCGTAGAAGAAGAAACTCGTTCTACCAATTCTGAATAATTGCTGCTCAGTTTTCATCCCAGCAGCTGTGAGTCACAGCCACCATTCTGTGGGTGTACTATCCCTTTAAAGACAGCACGGCTACTTCCTGTGATGCTGAGCAGGGGCCGGTCCCCCCCCTCATCCCGAACACAGGCTTAACTGATGCGGATTCCCGCCTTCAGACGGCGTGGAAGCGCAGCTCTCTGGTGAGATGAATGCTGGTGAAAGCAGAACGTTCTCCGCTCTTCTTCTACCATCACAGTCGTTGCTGCGAGCGTGGATGAAG
The DNA here is from genome assembly GCA_023101725.1 of Atherinomorus stipes. Taxonomy (NCBI): domain Eukaryota; kingdom Metazoa; phylum Chordata; class Actinopteri; order Atheriniformes; family Atherinidae; genus Atherinomorus; species Atherinomorus stipes. The sequence continues at coordinate 6,952 of JALJCO010012217.1, read as the reverse complement.
GCAGCATGGCTGCTTCCTGTGATGCTGAGCAGGGGCCGGTCCCCCCCCTCATCCCAAACACAGGCTTGACTGATGCGGATTCCCACCTTCAGACGGCGTGGAAGCGCAGCTCTCTGGTGAGATGAATGCTGGTGAAAGCAGAACGTTCTCCGCTCTTCTTCTACCATCACAGTCGTTGCTGCGAGCGTGGATGAAGGCAGCATGGCTGCTTCCTGTGATGCTGAGCAGGGGCCGGTCCCCCCCCTCATCCCAAACACAGGCTTAACTGATGCGGATTCCCGCCTTCAGACGGCGTGGAAGCGCAGCTCTCTGGTGAGATGAATGCTGGTGAAAGCAGAACGTTCTCCGCTCTTCTTCTACCATCACAGGTCGTTGCTGCGAGCGTGGATGAAGGCAGCATGGCTCCCCGCGGTGGGGCGATGCCGGTGATGGTCAGGAACTCCCGCGGGCGTGTTTATGGATCACATCTAGACCTGAATGAGGCTCTGCAGTAAAGCGTGTGTGTTTAGAGTAAATAAAGCTTGTTGTCGGGTCGGTTCTGACTGACACGGAGCCAGCAGGAGCAGGCCACGGGGCTCACCCAAACAAAACACTTCAATCTCTCACCGCTGCTCTCCAAGGCCTCTGCTGATTGATTCACTGGCCAATCAGAGTGCATTGATCTGAGATTCTGGCCCCTGATGCCAGCTCTCTGGGCCTGCTCTTACTTCATTCATCTGCTGCCTGCCAAGCGTTCACCTGAGGGCTGTTTCTGTGAAGCTTTGCACTTTGAAAAACATTTGGTATTACAGAGCTTCATCACACAACACTGCAGAGTTCCAGTCGGCATTATTTATAGATAAACACAGGGGAAGTCGGGGATTCCTGCACTCTGCTTTCCTGACAGCACCAACACCTGCAACAGAAGACAAAGGCCCTGATTTTCCGAAGGTTTGCATGTACGAAAACAAGTTCAAAATTGATTGCACACGCAAAAAAAGCTGCTGCTGCTGATTTACTAACAGGACGCATCGATGGTCGCGACTGTTAAACGGAAAACGGAGTTCCTGCCATCCATTTTACGTGCCTGCCGTTGATGAATGTCCAATCTGGGCGTTCCTGTCAGTGCAAGAGATTGGAATTTCTTTGTTTTTAACCTGGACCTTATTTCTAGGAGTTTATACCTGCATTTACTCACCAGTAAAGTTTCTGCATCAGAAATACCAACACCGTACAACCTAAACACCTCTGCGTCAGCTGCAGGTTCAACGTTCACAGACGCTGTGCGGGTTTTAAATCCAGCTTTACTGTCTAATGTGCAGCTTACAGCACCAATGCAAGCATGTAGCTAACATGAACGGACGAAACTCACGTCTACTGAGCGTCGGCAGGAGAACGAAGCACAAATAAAACCACAAAAACAACAAGAAAAAAACAAATCATGGAAGCTGTCGTACCTTTTGTGTTTCTCCTGGTGGAGACGCTGCTAAGATCCTCTGATTCGTTACAAACATGTCCGATAAACGTGAACTGAATCCTCTAAAAACACTTCATCTTATTTAGTTATGAAGTTTTTTAACGTCTTCTGGGCGACTCACACCATCAGGTCCACGTTTTCTCTCCGTCCGCGGCGCGTTACGTTATGCTGCGTTCACGTGCATAGCAAATATCTGACAACAGAAAATCCTACTGCTAGCACCTCATTAGTGTTTCTAGCGTGAATTCGGGATCTAGCCCTCGTTTCTCATGACTCCTATTGGTTGATAGAAGTTTTAATAATCAAAATCAAATCAATGGATTACCAACGCCCCCTCCTTGGGCTGCCACCTTATCGTGGTGGAGGGGTTTGCGTGTTCTGAGGATCCTAGGGGCTCACCTAGGGAATCAGCACCTCCAAATCCGAGACCATGGTCCTCGCCCGGAAAAGGGTGGAATGTTCTCTCAGGGTCGGGGGAGGTCCTGCCCCAGGTGGAGGAGTTTAAGTATCTCGGGGTCTTGTTCACGAGTGAGGGAAAAATGGAGCGGGAGATGGACAGACGGATCGGTGCGGCGTCTGCAGTGATGCGGACTTTGCATCGGTCCGTCGTGGTGAAGAAGGAGCTGAAGAAGGAGAAGCTCTCGATTTACCGTCCATCTACGTCCCCCCCCCTCACCTATGGCCATGAGCTGTGGGTCATGACCGAAAGAACCAGATCGCGGGTACAAGCGGCCGAAATGAGTTTCCTCCGCAGGGTGGCCGGGCTCTCCCTTAGAGATGGGGGAGGAGCTCGGTCATCCGGGAGGGACTCAAAGTAGAGCCGCTGCTCCTCCGTATAGAGAGGAGCCAGATGAGGAGGCTCGGGCATCTGATTAGGATGCCTCCTGGACGCCTCCCAGGTGATCCAGGTACGTCCCACTGGGACCAGACCCCGGGGGAGACCTTGGACACGCTGGAGGGACTACGTCTCCCGGCTGGCCTGGGAACGCCTCGGGATCCCCCCGGATGAGCTGGCGGCTGTGGCCAGGGTGAGGGAAGTCTGGGCTTCCCTGCTTAGGCAGCTGCCCCCGTGACCCGATCCCGGATAAGCGGAAGAAGACGGTACGGTACGGTACGGATTACCAACGCCCCCCTAGAACAACTCAGTGCCCCCCTGTCAAGAATAAAACCCTCAGATGGCCTCTGAACGCCCCCTGGGGGCCGGTACCGCCCCCGTTGAGGAACACTGAGTAGGGCCTGCAGATGTAAATTAGCACCTGTGCTACAATCTGGCATATTTACGATGTTGACGTCCAATAATATGCACATAACTTTCCTTTTTTTTCCACCTGGACCTTATTTCTCGGAGTTCATACGTGCATTTACTCACCGGTAAAGTTTCTGCATCACTTTGACTCCTTCGGAAGATCAAATCAAATTTTATTTATACAGCACTTTTCATGCATAACAGCTTTACAGAGGGCTTCACATTTTAAAATAACACATTAGATCAACAGTCCCCCAAGTTTATCTCATACAACACACACACATACATGCTCTCTCTCATATGCACACCGATTTAATTACCCCCCCCCCCCCCAAGAGACTATCACAAAAACATGTCAAAGACCAGGACTGAAGGGTACAGAAATGTCTTTTGGAAAGGAACCCCCCAGCGACAAGCTTTGGACCCTTTTAAGTACAAACTGGTACCTGTGTTTCTGAGTGTGCACCACTGACATCACAGACCAGGATCTGGAGGAATTAATGGGAGAACTGGGATGTTTTTTGATCCTGACAACATTGTGCCCAGTTAAAACCACTGGAAACCGACTCGTTGCCCCCACTTTGGGGGTCGGGACCCACCAGTTTAGAATCACTATTCTAGAGTGCAAAACGTTTGTGTGTCTAACTTTTGGTTTGTCACATGAGTGTGTTTAACATGTCTCAGGTCAAACTGCTGGTAAATGTTTTCAATAACTGTCACAAAACTCTGGGTTTTCCGTTTCTTTGCAGTCAGAGCCGTTTTAAACCTTTTCCATTCTGGTTCATACGTGAGTGATGTTCCCCAGTTTTACGACGGTGTTTCCTCCCTCAGCATGTGACGCGTAGTAACGATGACTGCTTCTTTCCCTTCGTTAATCCTGCGTGTTTTTCTCCTGACAGGTGGGATCTTCGAGTCTGTTGAGAGCGGCCCGTCCGGTGCTGAGGAACTAGCCTTTAAGTTTGCTTTAAACACAATCAACAGGAACAGAACCCTACTGCCAAACACCACACTCACCTACGACATCCAAAGGATAAACATCTACGACAGCTTCGAGGCCTCCAGGAAAGGTACGTCTCTCCCAGGTTTTCCACTGCAGAGGCTCAGATTATGACAATCAGAACCAGGCGGGGGAGGGGGGGATGGCTGAGCTCCTCAAATGTAAACAGACTGAATTGATTGGTTCCAGGTAATGACTCAGCAACAGTAATTCAAAGACCCGCTTGGCCTCTGGAGACAGCAAATAGAGAGCTATAATCTATCAGTTTTGTGTGTGCATCAGGCTGACATTTCCAGTCTTTTATCAATTACAGCCCATTATATCCTGTCTCAGTGATTTACTCAACTCCTTTATATCAAATAAGCTAATTGGATTGCACAGTCAAGCTAATACTTGTACAGAGATGTGTAGCGGTTTGTTTGTCAGCCCGTGCAGCTCCATGAACACTAGGCCCCGCCTCCAGCGGCATGTGACATCAGAGCCTGTGTGAACATCTACGAATTTACCGGACTGCGTTTCAAACATGGCTGGCACATGTTTACTCCTCATTCCAGACCAAAAAGTTCAGAAAGGAATGTGTGTGGAATGAAATGTGATGAAGGATTGGACATAGAAATGAAAGGAGCAGAGACCTGCTGGTGATCAGGAATCAATAAAATTATTACAATCCGGTTTGATTCCACTGATGGCAGAAAGAAAACGCGAACGTGAGCTTCAGAGGAGAGTTGCTAACCTACTCAGGTGTGCTGTAGGTGGATGGAGGTGGATGGAGGTGGATGGAGGGGGAGGGGAGGTGGGTGGAGGTGGATGAGGGAAGAGAGAGGTGGGTGGAGAGGTGGGTGGAGGTGGATGAGGGTGGAGGGAGGGTGAATTTGTTGAATGGAGGTGGGTGAAGGTGGGTGGGGGTGAATTTTTTGGATGGAGGTGGATGGAGGTGAATTTGGTGGATGGAGGTGGATGGAGGTGGATGGAGATAGATGGAGGTGCATTTGTTGGATGGAGATGGGTGGAGGTGAATTTGTGGGATGAATGTGGGTGGAGGTGAATTTGTTGGATGAATGTGGGTGGAGGTGGGTGGAGATGCATTTGTTGGATGAAGGTGGGTGGAGATGCATTTGTTGGATGAAGGTGGGTGGAGATGCATTTGTTGGATGAAGGTGGGTGGAGTTGAATTTGTTGGATGAATGTGGGTGGAGGTGAATTTGTTGGATGAATGTGGGTGGAGATGCATTTGTTGGATGAAGGTGGATGAAGGAAGGTGGAGATGCATTTGTTGGATGAAGGTGGGTGGAGATGCATTTATAGTTGGATGAAGGTGGGTGGAGGAAGGTGGAGGTGAATTTGTTGGATGAATGTGGTTGGAGGTGAATTTGTTGGATGAATGTGGGTGGAGATGCATTTGTTGGATGAAGGTGGATGAAGGAAGGTGGAGGTGAATTTGTTGGATGAAGGTGGGTGGAGGTGGATGGAGGTGCATTTGTTGGATGGAGATGCATTTGTTGGATGACGGTGGGTGGAGGTGAATTTGTTGGATGAAGGTGGGTGGAGGTGAATTTGTTGGATGAATGTGGGTGGAGATGCATTTGTTGGATGAAGGTGGATGAAGGAAGGTGGAGGTGAATTTGTTGGATGAAGGTGGATGGAGGTGAATTTGTTGGATGAATGTGGGTGGAGATGCATTTGTTGGATGAAGGTGGATGAAGGAAGGTGGAGGTGAATTTGTTGGATGAAGGTGGATGGAGGTGAATTTGTTGGATGAAGGTGGATGGAGGTGAATTTGTTGGATGAATGTGGGTGGAGATGCATTTGTTGGATGAAGGTGGGTGGAGGTGGGTGGAGATGCATTTGTTGGATGGAGATGCATTTGTTGGATGAAGGTGGGTGGAGATGCATTTGTTGGATGAAGGTGGGTGGAGATGCATTTGTTGGATGAAGGTGGGTGGAGATGCATTTGTTGGATGAAGGTGGATGGAGGTGAATTTGTGGGATGAAGGTGGATGGAGATGTATTTGTTGGATGAATGTGGGTGGAGATGCATTTGTTGGATGACGGTGGGTGGAGGTGGGTGGGGGAGGGTGGAGGTGGGTGGGGGAGGATGTGGTGGAAGTGGACTCAGTGGATCATGGTGCTAAATGGTCCACGTCCTCTCTCCAGCCTGCGACCAGCTCTCTCTCGGCGTGGCCGCCATCTTTGGCCCGTCCCACAGTTCCTCTGCTAACGCCGTCCAGTCCATCTGCAACGCTCTGGGGGTCCCGCACATCCAGACCAAGTGGAAGCACCAAGTCTCGGACAACAGAGACGTCTTCTACGTCAGCCTGTACCCGGACTTCTCGTCCCTGAGCCGAGCCATCCTGGACCTGGTCCATTTCTTCAAGTGGAAGACGGTCACCGTGGTGTACGACGACAGCACCGGTAAGAACAAACACGGATCTACTTTAACGCTGGTTTTTCTTTCCTGACGAGGTTCAGGTGAAGAACCGCACACCTGCAGACCCGAAGTGCTGCATCTGATTCTGAGTTTACATCCACGTGAGAGAGACTACAGAGTTCACTGCTGGTTTTCACTACATTTCATATTTAGAAATTAACGTGTAGATCCAGACGGGCCTGACGAGACCTAGACTGGACCCAGACGGGCCTGACGGGACCAGACTGGACCCAGATGGGCCTGACGGGACCAGACTGGACCCAGACTGGACCCAGACGGGCCAGACGGGACCAGACCTGACCAACCAAACCGGATAACTGGGAGTCATCAGATTACTGATCTGACGCGTCTACGTCCAGTTAGGAAACGTGATGGATGGAGGTGGATGGTCTGAGAAGCTGAACATGGCGGCGCCCACAGTCCTGGCTCTGGGTCCTGTGGTTCAGTTCTGGTCCAGGTCCTGGTCTGGGTCCTGTGGTTCAGTTCTGGGTCCTGTGGTTCAGTTCTGGTCCAGGTCCTGGTCTGGGTCCTGTGGTTCAGTTCTGGGTCCTGTGGTTCAGTTCTGGTCCAGGTTCAGTTCTGGGTCCTGTGGTTCAGTTCTGGGTCATGTGGTTCAGTTCTGGTCTGGGTCCTGTGGTTCAGTTCTGGTCTGGATCATGTGGTTCAGTTCTGGTCTGGGTCCTGTGGTTCAGTTCTGGTCTGGGTCCTGGTCTGGATCATGTGGTTCAGTTCTGGTCTGGGTCATGTGGTTCAGTTCTGGTCTGGGTCCTGGTCTGGGTCCTGTGGTTCAGTTCTGGTCTGGGTCCTGTGGTTCAGTTCTGGGTC
>JALJCO010012216.1:0-39510 GCA_023101725.1 Atherinomorus stipes | reverse complement strand
GTCCAAAGCTTGCCTTTGACTCATGAGTTAAATTTTCTCTGCTGATATTTTTTGCTTGGAGAACAAATTTTCAATGTCAAAATCCACCTTTTTAGTGAAAGCTGTCAAAGTGGCATGAGAGCTTGGTGGCATAAAATGGGACTTAGGTCTAAAGAGAGAGCTGGGGGCTGTAGTAACATTTCTTGGAACATTTTGATGATACCATACTTTTAAGTGCAGTCTACGGTAGAACTTGAAAAGATCCACCTTGGTGTTGAATTCATCAGTATGATAGGTGGGTGAAAAGGAGAGCCCTTTTGTGACAATACATTGAGCATATCTGGAGTAAGAGATGTATTGGAGATGTTGATTACCATGTGTCTGTTCCCTCAGGCTCCGCCGCTCTGGTTGCTCCGCCTGGCGTCTGTTTTCTTGTATGTCTCCCCCCTCCTTGTTTTTTTCTTTTGATGATGGATCTTGTGGGTTTGGGCCATTCGTCCAAAAATCAGATGTGGATGATGCAGCTGGTGAGGATGTAGCAGGATTAGATTCCTCATCACTGCTGGTTAAGTGAAAAGACACTGATCTCTGTCGTGGTTTATCTCGTGCTGGTTTGGTCCACTGGTAAACCTTTTCCTTCTTTGTAGTCCTTCTCATCACGCTTATATTTCTTGATTTTCTGTTGTTTTACCCAGTCGGTTAGGTTTTCAAGATCCTGCTTGAGCTTGTTTTCAAACGGCAGTTTCTTTTGGTCATCCTCTATCCTTGAAATTTGTGATCTTAACTCATTGAGTTTAGCTTGAACTGCTTCTTTTCTCTCTTGCTTTGTTCAGTAATTAGCAGGATGAGATCTGATGAACATTTGTTCAAGATGGCCTCCCATTTGGACTTGAATTCGGTGTCTTCTATTCCAAACGAGGGAAACTTCTTAATTCTTAAACCTCTTGGAATGCGCCCTTCTCTCCAGTAATCTGACAGGTTGACAATACTCCAATGAAGTTTTATCTCTTTCTCTGCCATCTTCTTCAGTTCTTTATAAACCTTTCTCAGATCTGGTCCATAATCTGGAGAATCAGAAACACCATCCAATAAAGACTGCTGTTTACTTGATAGTGTGCTCTTATTGGAGCAATTAAATTACGTAGAATGATAGAACTACGTAGAATGATAGCCTGCTGTCTGATTCAACTGTTTCTGAGCAGAGAGACAAAGCTGACAGACCATAAACAGGAACTTTGATTCTCACTCTGGACATTCACATGGCCTCATCAGTGCACAACAGATCATGTTATACACCCAAAACCCCAGAAAAGTGAAATTTGATGTCATGGCACCTTTAAGTGGAATGTTTGTGCAGAGTGTTACACCCTGATGAAGGCTTAGGCCGATACGCGTAGGCTGTAACCAACTTGTTTTAATGTTTTAGCCATCCCACAATAAAGGCTTTTTATATCCTAAGAAGAGTGCCTTGGACCTTTGCTTTTTTGAAAAATAAACTTGTGTTTGGACACATCTACAAATAACTTCACAGGTTTTCCCTTTGGAGATAATCATTGATGACATCGCGACTAATATCTGCGCCCACAAAAACATCAGTTTCACACAGATTTCAGAACATTTATTCATAAGTCCTGAACTGGTTAAATATAATCAAATAAAGAACATCTGCCGGACTGGATTCTGCGTTACAAGCGCAACTGCAGAAGAGGAGACGAGCGGTCAGACGGGCTTAATGTGATCATGGAAAAGTTGTAAAAATAATTCTGATCATTCTGAAATAAAACGATAGTCCCAGTCAACCTGCAGTAGGAAGCCTTTTATGTAAAACTTAATGTCGCTGATTACGATGCAGCCGGGACAGACTCGCAAATGACACAGACTGATGATGTTGGTGGAATTTCCTGCAGGCTCGTAGACGAAGATGAACAGTGGATAAATTCACGCAAATCACCCGACGCACAAGCACACAAAATAACAGAAAGAGAATAGTTTACCACATAGTGCTGAAATTATGAAAAGGATTTCATTCTGCATTAGAAAACATCCGTTTTTATTTATTTATTTGGAAATAAGCGTTGGGACCGCATTCAAATCCCTATATTTTACGTGTTCTTGTGACATTGAGGTGGACCGAGGTCTGATTCTCAGCCAAAATCTCTGATTTGATGTTAATATTGTGTCCTTATCAATCACCAACAGCAGTAACAGTATACAGTTTCTTTGAGGCCAGAAAGAATGAGAAATGGCAGCGCATTCATGCGTACCGTGTCTTCTCCCTGAACTGCGGTTATTTTCACTGAAAATATGTAGCCTATAAACATGATTAGGTAGCTACTATATTCTATCCAAAAACATTTATATAAATGTGCGTTTGAAAATACAACTTTTAAAAGGCTTTGCCCTGTCTGAATCCAAACCGCTGGGAAGTCCAGTTTGTGGGATTTTTCTGTTCAGGAGCTGCTTTGATGGGGATAAAATGATCCTTTAAATCAAAACAACCCGTGACCAGGATTAATTTTAAACCATCTGAAAAACTAACTTTTTATTTTGTTAAAGTTTTTTTCAAGCGGTGCAGAGAATGAAAACGCTCCACCATTAATTTAATAATGCAGTGATTTTCGTTTCTCCTCATAAAACTGAGCATTTAGTTCTGGAGAGAGGAAAACGAGCGCTGGGGCTTCCTGATTATTTGTCCTATTTTTGTGAGATCAGGATAAAGAATATCTCCACAACTGAAAACATTTTCTAAAATTCTTTTCATCACCTGAAACATAAGCACATAGGCCTGTTATAGTTTCACGTTTCAAATCAAATGAAGAATATGTACTTACGGTTCCATGAATTTTGACGGACCACCAGTCAGTCCGCTGCTTCTGGCGGTCAGTGGAAATTCAGATAACATCAGAATGACTGATGATGAGAATTCTGTGAGAGATACGCCATTTCCTGGTCAAACCCTGTATTTCAATAAATAGGAGGGGTTAGAGCAGGGGTCGGCAACCCAAAATATTCAAAGAGCCATATTGACCCAAAAAAAAATCGAAAAACAAATCTGTCTGGAGCCGCAAAAATGTAAAAGTCTTAAAGGTGCCATGACATCAAATTTCACTTTTCTGGGGTTTTGGGTGTATAATATGATCTGTTGTGCACTGATGAGGCCATGTGAATGTCCAGAGTGAGAATCAAAGTTCCTGTTTATGGTCTGTCAGCTTTGTCTCTCTGCTCAGAAACAGTTGAATCAGACAGCAGGCTATCATTCTACGTAGTTCTATCATTCTACGTAATTTAATTGCTCCAATAAGAGCACACCATCAAGTAAACAGCGCCCCCTCTCTCTCTCCTAACGGCCTATGCACCGTCCGCTCCCCCCTCCCTCCCTGTCTGATTCAGCTTCGTGTATGGAGCTAGTAGTAACTTCTGTGCAGTCAGGTCTGGATTTTCAAACAAATGGATTTAAAAGCAAACTTCTGCAGCAACACTGAGGGAGGGGGCCACAACCTTGTCATTACCTGTAAGTTTATTTATTTTCTAAATGCTGTCTTGTCTGATAAACGTAGCTCACTGTCTGGATTGTTGCTAGCAGTTAGCCTTTAGCAAACTCCGATCGCAGCTTGACCTAGATTCTCCAAATAAGGTCATAGCGAAATAAGGTGTAGCCAATCAAAATGAAGTCAACGTGGTCTCCGGGTAAAGCTCCATATCATCACCGCACCCAACTGTATAACTGAGGAAGTGAGGTCTGGCGTTTCAAAACAATACTCCGCTGTAAAAAATGCCGTTTTTTTCTTTGGAGTATTTACATATGCAGTAATGCCAACAACATAAACTAGTTTTTAACTGCTATGTCATCACTCCTTTAAATAAGCCGGTCGGCAACCTGTTTCAGCCAAACAGCCTTTTAGACCCGTTTCCTACAATAAAGAAAACACTGGAGCATCAACTGACTTTTAACATTGATAATTAAATAAAACTTTAATGTTAAATGTGTTGCATTTAACATAAAAACGAGAAAACGAAATTACATTTCTGCATCCAGCAAAAAAAACATTTTAAACTAAAAAAAATAGAAAAGACGTCGGGTTGAAGGTCACTTTTTAAAGAAAAAATCTACTTTAGTTGTTGTATTTATGTAGGATGGAAAAAGACGCAGCTTTAATAATCTACCAGCAGCAAACCAAACACGCTGTCCTGTCTGCGCCGTCATTCTTTTACTGGCGCGTGCAGTAAGCTACCCGAAAAATGAAATTACTGTTTCACAAAATATGAACATAGCTACGCAAAATAATCTGGTCAGCAGTGAAAACAAATTAATCTGCCCACGCAGCGCTGAACATGCTCAGTGCATCAGACACTTTTCTTCTCTATCGTTGGCCTACCTGCTGGAGAAGTGATCAAAGCGCAGCATGACAGGGTCGGAGTGGACAAATAAGCTTTTGCTCGTTTATTATTCACTTTAAATGCCAGAACTGCAGCAACAGCGCAACAGAGACGCTCCGCTGTGAGACGTTCGTGGGATAGTGCGCCAGGAGGAAAGTTCAGCGCTCCGCGGGACGTCCACACTCAGTGATATTCTTTGTTTGTAATTAATTCCGTTTTTAATGTTTAATTCCGTGATTGCTGATTCAATAGGGCTGTATCATGCTATGCTGCACAATAGCGGCACATGAGCATGAAGTGCAGTTATTAACACTGATTGGCTGCGTAAAGGTTTGTGAGACGCATTGTAGCATGCTGGACAGTTACTCACCGTTTTACTGCAGTTACCTGCTTGTTGCACCTGACACTCAATGGGCTGCTTTGCAAAATGGTAAAATATAAATTATGTCTTTATTTTAATAGTTGAGTTGGATTTTATTTCACGTGCTGCATTTGCAGTGCTCGGAGAACTCGGGAAAAGTGCGCAACTGTACATGAATCCCTCAGAGGGATCATCATAATCCTCAAATTTAGAATAAGATAAGAAACTTTATTGTCTCTCAAGGGGACATTTTTCTTGGTCTTTTAGAATCATATTATTTAAGTGAACCGACCAAAATACAATACACTTTAGTAGAATAGTCAATTCATTTTCCAATGCCAGGGAGCCGCAACAGAGGGACTAAAGAGCCGCATGCGGCTCCGGAGCCGCGGGTTGCCGACCCCTGGGTTAGAGTAAAACATTGATACGCCCAGCAAACAGAGGGGGGCCACTCCGGCGGCTGGAACTTGCGGGGAACTTAGCTGGGAATTGGCAGGAAGACTCACGCCATTCAATTGGCTTTCAGCCTGAAGGGGAACTTTTAAACCGCTACTACTGTATGTCTAAGAGTGCGTTCTCGTTTTTGCTGTCCAACATGGCGAGGAGGAAGTATCACGTGACTCTGTGACGACACCTGCACGTCCTCTATGGATCAGCACGAGCCTACGTCACAACCCGGAATTCACGTGACCACGAAGCTGGTAGCGGTGAAAACATGCTTCGTATTTGAACGGCGTCTGATGGACTATGAGCCTCAAAAACAGTTTTTGAACCCTTTTTAATTTTTTTTCTCCGCCGGTCTGTCTTTGAAATAATATTGAAATGACGTCCAGTTATACTGAAAGTCTCACTGCCGACGCTAGAAGAAGATACGAAGCTAAACTAGTATCTGTTGGACTCAGTGATGCCATCTTCTGCTGCTACAGCCTGGTTAGACGAACCTACCTGTACATAACAGCCTGATGATCAGTTTCCCGATCTCATGATGTATTTGGTTTCATCAGGTAAGCCCCGTGTTCAAGCCATTTACTTTTTATAGAATATTAATTTTCCCCGGATTTTTAAGAAATGGTGGTATTTCTTTGATGTACTTCTCAGGAGTTTACTCTCATTGATAAAGCTATAAATTACCGGCAGTCTCATCTGTATGTAACTGGTTATGACTGTGCATGTTTATAACGCTGCAAATGCCTTTCTGCCACTTTTTCTGCTTTTATTGTGATGTGGGATCATTGATGGCAGTAATAAGGATGAACGTGATCGTTAACAGTCCTGAGGAGACGGGAACAGCGGGCGGCGCTGTGATTCTGTACATCCACTGATTTAATGGTGTTTTCTATCATCTGTACAAAAACAACTACAGGGTTTAAAAGTGAGACCACATTATATGCTTTTTATCAGTCACAAAGTGATCCGAACATATTGTTAGATGTTTTCATGGTTTCCAGCTTAAACTGTCAGCATTTATGGCCTTGATAGCCGCTAGCCACTTAGCATGTTGTTAGGGACTTTTCTGTTGTTTTGGGAACTGGAACAAACATATTCTCTTGTCCGTGTGATAGATATGTTTATGGCAGCCACACACAGCGGGACTTCTCGGTATTTCCAAAGTAGAATAAACGAAGATTGACGAGTAATGAAGCAGGTAATTCAGTGGCTCCCCTATGCAACGAAGCGATGTTTTCACCTCCTACCTAACCGGATGTGACGAATTTGGCGAAAATTCCCAGATGCTCGCAGTGATCCATAGATGTAAAATGCTCCTTGAATGACATTTACAAACATCAGCCCACGCAAGTAACCTAGTTATGTTCCTTCCTTTATCTCACTAACCCTTCATGTATGTGGAACGTCCACCAGCTCATCTCTGTCCATCATCTTCACGTGCAGCTCCACTCACTTCTTGGACGCTGCTAACGTTAGCATGAACTTGTGCTGCAGTGGTGCTGCTAGCTGCTTTGCTGCTAAACATTTAGCAGCATTTAGTAGCTCCATCTGTCAGTTCCCACCCGGCCTGTGTGAAGCGTGGCCTCCGGAGCTAATCAGGGCTGTTATAATCATTTGTTTTCTTGTGGATCCCCGCATTCATGGACGCTCCGTATCTCACATGGTATATTAAAGGCTGATGAGAGTTGATGTGGCGCGAAGGTCGGGACAAACCCGCGACGCTGCTGGAACTGAGTGAGACCCGGTCGGCTGCCGGCCACCCTGGGTTACCGGGGGTTCTGTGATTTGCCAGATGTTGAGAAGTTTACGTGCCTGTGGGTTCTGCCTCTCTCCCCTGTCGCTGCTGCGTTCATGTGCAGCACAGATTTCTGACAGCTTATCCTCCCGGTGAGGCGGCAATGCAGCTACAGTTAAGAAATGTTGACGTCCTCTTCTCTGCTTCCCGTTGCGATGACTAGGTTGTACCTCTTCTCTGCGTAGTTCTGCGTGTGTTTGTATGATCTGAGGATACTCAAGCCACCTGCGGGTCCTCCTGTAGGGGATTGCTTGCTTTGTTTTCCGACAGAGACCTGTTTGCACTGGCTTTTAACACTAGTGTGTGATTTTGTTTTATTTCCTGATTGTTTAAATCTCTTTTATAGTCTTGTACTATTTCTTTTACTAGTTCTTATGTATGTACTGTAGGTGTCTGTGTGTATGCGTGTATATGTGTGCATACTATGTATATGTATGTGTATATATATGTGTATATATACATGTATGTGTTTTTATGTATGTATGTAGCCTGTGTGTGTATGTATATGCATATGCGCATGTCAGCAAACTTGTACAGCACCTTGGGCTCTCTATGTTGTTTTAAGTGTGCTTTATAAATAAATTTGACCTTGACCTTGAATGTTGTTTAGGGATTTTTGTACAGATGTACCAGTGAACTGTGTAAGTGGATTCATGTTTTCTCTCCTCTCTCTCTTCCTCTTCCTTACTCCTTTCTCTCTGTTCCACTTTCTATCATTATCTCTGTTAACTTTCATTTCTCCCTTGTCAAGCCCAGCAGTATGGTATGGAATGCTGTTATAGACAAATGTTTAATTAAAGAAATAAAATAAAATGAATAAACAGGATATCAAGTGGAGCCTTATGTTCATAAAGCTCCGTTTGGTAAAGAAAAACTGTTCAACAAAATAAAGCAATCAGATTTCCATTCTGCTTGCTTTGATGCTGACAGGACAAGTAAAAAATGAGGAAAAAAAAAGAAATTTTGACGTCCATGTAAAATGAATTATTTCTTGGGATTGTGAAGTTGTGGCACTAACAATATAGCCGTCACGACTGAGTCAATGATGGGGAAACAGATGCTGCAGGGTTGAAGTATGATTGAATGACGTCATCAGGCAGAAAATGTGTGATCATGTGTTATCACGGTATTACATTTTCTACCAGTGTCAAAAAAAAAAACTACCGGTATTATCACAAACAGTATTATCACAAACAGTATAATATTGCCCACCCCTACCCACCACCATTTTATAGTTTTAAATGGTGACCCAAATGAAATAACTTCCATAAATATTGCAATCCTGTTGTTATTGAAGCAGTCATCATAAATGCTTTATTATTATATATAACACACTGCTTCTTTACACTTTTCAGTTTGATGTTGTCAAGAAAATTTCATGGAGAATCCCCTCTGAAATTCTTCTAGCAAGCACAAATCTACACTACACACATTGACAGATTTTTAGCAAAATCCTACAACCTATTCTCCTACAAGCTTCATGTGGAAACGCATGTGTCTTTTTTAAAGATCTATTCCATCTAAATAATTCACCACAAACCTCACAGGGAAATGGTCTTGCTTCTGTGTGGATTATCATGTGTGTGTTTAAGGATCCCTTTTGAGTGAATCTCTGCCCACATTCACCACAGCTGAATGGTTTCTCTCCTGTATGGACGTTCATGTGTTGGCTTAAGCAAGCCCTTCTACTAAATTTTTTTCCACATTCACCACAGCTGAATGGTTTCTCTCCCGTGTGGACTGTCATGTGTTGGTTTAAGCTAGTCCTTTGACTAAAATTTTTTCCACATTCATCACAGCTGAATGGCTTCTCTCTGTGTGGATTCTCATGTGTGGGTTCATATGTTTCTTTTGATTAAATTTCTGTCCACATTCATCGCAGCTGTATGATTTCTCTCTTGTGTGGATTCTTGTGTGTCGGGTTAAGCTAGTCTTTTCACTAAATTTTTTTCCACATTCATCACAGCTGTATGGCTTCTGTCCTGTATGGATTTGCATGTGTTGGTTTAAGGTAGTCTTTTGACGAAATTTTTTTTCCACATTCATCACAACTGTATGGCTTCTGTCCTGTATGGATTCGCATGTGCTCATCTAAGGTAGTCTTTTGACTAAATTTTTCTTCACATTCTTCACAGCTGAATGGTTTCTCTCCTGTGTGGAGTTTCATGTGTTGGTTTAAGCCAGTCCTTTGAGAAAAATTTTTCCCACATTCAACACAGCTGTATGGTTTCTCTCCTGTGTGGATTCTTGCGTGTCGGGTTAAGCTAGTCTTTTCACTAAATTTTTTTCCACATTCATCACAGCTGTATGGTTTCTGTCCTGTATGGGTTGGCATGTGTTGGTTTAAGGTGGTCTTTTGACGAAATTTTTTTTCCACATTCATCACAGCTGTATGGTTTCTCTCCTGTATGGATTCGCACGTGTTGGTTTAAGGTGGTGTTTCGACGAAATTTTTTTCCACATTCACCACAGCTGTATGGTTTCTGTCCTGTGTGGATCCTCATGTGTTTCCTAAGATCCACTTTATGGCCACAAATTTCACCACAAACATTACATCTAACTGTTTTTTTCTCTGTGTGGACCATTTCTTCCAAATTCACATTTTGCATTCCTTTAAAACATTTCTTATGTTTCAAACAGCTCAGAGACCTTTTTGTTAAGTGTCTCTGGAGAGATCCTTGGTTGTGAAACTCTTCCCCACATTCAGAGCAGCTGAGTGAAATTTTGGCAGTGTTACACATCATATTGCTGTTTAAACCTGACCCATGTGCCCTGTTGTCATTTAAGCTTCCATCACATCCTGGTTGGCCCACTGTTTTCTGGTTCCTCTTTTTCGTGGAGAGGATCTGGGTCCTGCTTGTCCAGACTCCATTTTCAGGAAACCCTCTTTGACATCACCAACAGCTTCTGCACTTCTGCAGGGAACACTGAAATTAAGAAAGATCAGGCTGGATTTAAACAATATCAGTGAAGTATAAAACACCATATAATGTTGCAGAGAAGACCTTGTGAAGAAGAAAAAGCCTATTCACTCCTCAACTTTATCCATTTATCAACACAAACAACACAGCACTGAAGAAAACAAGTGGTTGGTGATCCTGACACATTCTTGTCACTCTTTTTTATTGGTACTGCGGTTTGTGATGGACATTTCTCTCACTACATTTACATGGATCAGTTTTGATCTGATCGAATGCCAATTAGAATAAAAATGCGTCATGTCAACAGTCAGCTGAGCCGATCGGCCTAGATCGGAAAGAATTTTCGATCCAGTGGAGAGGGTGGGTTTAAACCTTCTTATGATCAGATCAGAAGGGAAAAAATGACCATGTAAACACTCATTCCAATCATTTCTGTGAAATGTTGTGTTGGCACATGGCCGAACCACGTGGGGGTTGTGTGACGTTGCAGATTCAGGGAGGACAGTGGAAGCAAAAAAGAACGGGACTGTGGAGGATGCAACATTTTTGTTAGAAACTGAAAGAGATTATCGAACATTCTGATGGTCAAAAGATTATAAATAAAAAGAAAATCCCTCTTTTCCTGAACTAGGAGGCATTGCGCATGTCAGAATCACTACGAACATATAAATCTGTCTATCCAGTAAAACCAACCGATCGGGTTACACTGTAGAAATTTAGAAAATTAGACTTCTGAACCAAATTTCCATTCAAAACAAAGAAACTAGTTTTATGGGATAAATCTTGTGCCGGTACAGAGCGAATGTGAAGTTCTCATATTTGAACCTGAACATGGCAGTTTGAATAATTGCTTTTAGAAAATTTATTTTGAATGACTGTATTTAATATTGAGTCTTTGTTTTATGAATGTTTTGTAGTACAATTTAAACTGCTACTTGTATTTGAAAAATTTTGTTCCCTAATTAATTTTTGTAGTTCACTTTTAATTCTCTCCATTCAAATTCAGCTTTAAAAACTTAATAATTTGAGCCCCACATCCAGGACCTGGCGTCAGGCAAATCTTTTTGATCGCAGATGGAGTCACATCAGTTTTACGCATAGGTTTTACCAGTTGTGCAACTGGCTTGTTGCACGATCTATATGCAGAAAATCAGAGGTCAATTTCAACACCTTGGACGTTTGAAGACCTCATCGCTACTTCAAGCTGTAATCAGCGACACATCTTTAACTTGCTTAAAGCAACCCTTACCGATGTTGCATTGTTGCATGATTTTTTTTTTTCATAGAGTACAATGCTATGAATGAGGTAATGGAACTCTGAAATACATGACAGATCCACCATTAATCAAAATAAAATATCATTCCAATCTAAATTTTCAATGAAAAACTCCAACCAATCCTTGCAGTAAGACCCACGCCTAGGATTGGCTGAGGGACCTGCCTGTCAGACCTTTGCTTCTGCATTAGGAGGTGAAGGGAATGGGGGGTGGGTCTTTGGATTGAGGTGGGACTGTTGATATTCAGATAGTGTTGCTGTGCTTTCTGAAATGCGAGATCAGTAAGGGTTGCTTTAACCGTAAAACAGGATTCAGATAAGCTGGGAAGAAATGAAACATTTTTTTTTTAACAAAAGGCAAGGTTTATAGAAATATACCTTAGGTCATGACCAGTAACACTCTTATGCTACCAGCTACTCACAAGGACAACTTTGTGAAAACAAGAATACCAGTCAAAATTCACTACATGTGCCTCAGTAAACTTGCTCTGGATTCCACCAGCTTTTAGTTTGCACATATATGTGGGACACTGTCAAATCTGAGGCTGAACAATATGAGGGGAAAAGCCATTTTTCTCACCAATATCGTGATTTGGTTTGACATTTTATATTTTACATTCTAGCTTCTGTTCAAAGTGCAAAGCTGAGACATGAACAGCTTCACTGACCAACAAGAAGATGCAACCTGAGGCCAGAACCCTGAAGTTTCCTCTAGAACAGGTTTCCTCTTGGTCCTTGTAGTAAAAACTAAACAGTCTGAGTTATTTATCTGGTTTCCACCAGGACTCCTCATTTCCGTTTACATGATTTCTGTACTGCACACAACAAAGCTTCACCCTGATGCCGCACATGCAAACGTGCGCACACACAGGTGCAAACACGTGCACACGCAGGTGCAAACACTGTAACCAGCAGACAACATGTGGCTTCAACCCCGACAGAGCTGCTGGTTGTCTGAGTCTCCAGAAGGATGAAGATGAGCAGCTGAGTGCAGCTTTCACCTTTAATTGAAACTGATCCGACCTCGTCATCACTCCATCCTGGAACCATCTCAAAAATTTGACCTAAAAATATGATAAGGGTGGGGGAAAGGGGGTGTTATCAACGCGCTGTCCGTGGATGATAAACCTGCACTGTTTAAGCTAACCAGTATCAACTTCATCAGCCTATGTAGCATCAGCATCACGTTTGCATTAACTTGAAAATGTAAAGCAACTTTCAGCAGCTACCATTCCTCTCTGGTTGAAGCTTGTTGGATGGTCTAGTTCAGGGTTTCCCAATCCTGGTCCTCAGGGACCCCTGCCCTGCTGGTTTTTAAGACATTCCTACTTTAACACACCTGACTTAGATGAATGGCTTGTTAGCAGCTTGCAAAGAACTTGATAAGCAGTTAAGTTGATCTGAATACATGCAGGACAGGGGTCTCTGAGGACCAGGATTGGGAAACCCTGGTCTTGTTTACCTGTCTGCACCGCTCTCTGCATGATGCATTCACAGACAAGGCAGATATCTGACAAGAGTTACTACTGCAGGTTCAGGCGGCAGCAAAAGTTCAATTGATAAAAATCACGTTGTCCCCATAAAACGATGTTACTGTCGGCATTTTGTTGTCGTGGTGCTATAAATTCAGCCATGGTGCAGCGCCACAGCTCGTCCTGTGTGGGGGAAACACTGTGGACGAGGCAACAAGAGAAAAAGTGTGTGAAATACATCCGGTAAAGAAAGAGAAGTTGACTGCAGCAGGTAGAGAGAAGAACCGCGGGTGATAAATGTGCAGCATTAAAATAAATGCGTGATGTCATTCATGTTTAACTGAGCATGCGTGTCACTTGGGAAGCGTGAGCTGTTCATATTGCAGTCAGTGGACAGATCACATTTAGAAATGTAATGTGAACACCCACGCAAAAAGATCGAATCTGACAAAAAATTGGAATTGAGCATTAAGACCTGCAGTGTGAACGTAGCTTAAGATCTCGATCTTCCCCGACTCTACGGCTGAAGTTTCCTCACAACATCAAGCCTTCAACTCTGTGAGGAAGACGCAGATGGACGCTGGCAGTAAATGCAGTCTTCGCTACCCCGCCAAACTTCAAGTTGCCTACAAAGACTCGGTCACGGTCTTTGCCTCTCCTGCTGAGGCCGAACGATTTGCTGAATCTATTACTCCTAATGTTAAAAGATGCTCCCCAGTCCTGAATATGAATACATATTGCACCATTGCACACATCAGGACTGCTACTACGCTCATGCTGCCATCTGCATCATTTGCACTATTGCCACTGTACTGTCATTAACAATAACTTGCTGTACACGTTACAGTTACATCGTTTACATGGACTATTTGCACTATTGTCCATCAGGACCACTGTAATGCTAGATTGCCAAACTTTACCGTTACATTTTCCATCTGTACATTTGTAATCTTTTTTGGTATTTAAACTTAGTTTCGTGTTTAGATTTCTAGTTATCCGAGTGGATTCCTGTATTTTATATTTTTTATCTTATAGTTTTATTATTTTATTTTATAATGCACCGTGGGTTTGAGAGGACTGCAATTTCATCTGTGTTGTATGTCTAACATGTAGCACATTTGACAATAAAGTTGAGTTGAGTTGATCCGGCTTCTTTTTCGTGGCTGTGAGTATTGTAGACCAACTTTTGTTTTATTTTTTCCTCTGGTAATCATTCCTCCTCATTTTCATCCAGGGTGTTTATACCTGCTCTCATTTTAGGGTCTCTTGATGGCATTTAATTTAATGATGTTGCGGCGACCTGCCTTTTTCCACACAATTGTTATGTTTGCGGCCCAGAGTACGAGACTTTGTTTTGTTTTTTAGGTTATAGTGTCTGTACTTCAGCTGCCCTCATGCATATTTGGGATAGGCTACCTGTTCTAGCTTGTGGCTTTGGGGTTTTTGTTTATTACTGTGTTTTCTGTATACCCTAATGTTCTCTTTTGTGCTGCCAGATCTCTGCTTGTAATTTCTCATTTTATGTTATTTTCTTTGTGATGCAGTCTGTCCCTGCACCTAAGTCAGGCATGTGCTCCATTACCTTCACCTCCTGGAATTGCAGGGGTCTGGGTAAGGCTCCTAAGGATAAGGCTTCTCTCCTTTAAAATCTTTGGCTGCTGACGTTGTGTTTTTACAAGTGACACACATCCAACCAACTGATCAGAGGCGACTGAGGCCTGTCTGGGTCTCTCAAGTTTATCAATCTACTTTTTTCCTCTAAAGCCAGAGTTTTTCTGTAAAGTGTTTAATCCTGTTGCCAGCCACCTGGATTGTAACATAATAATTGGTGGTGACTTTGTTTTCTTGATTCCAGCTTGGATAGATCTGCCGCGACTGGCGCTGCGGGTAGCTGCAGCCACCAGCCAAGCCGTCACAGGAGCACAAACTGAAGCTATAACGTTTACCACGCTGATAAAATCTTTTTCTTCAAAGTGACACTTTTTAGTGTCTTTCAGTTGATCTGGATCGTTTTCTGACGGCAGAAGAATCCATAACTATTGCTTACAATGTTTGAATTCACCACGACCGTCTTCTTCCTGTATCAAAACTGTCGGGGACACAGATGCAGCGTCATTTGACGTGACATCCACAGGGCAGCGTGGGAAATTCAGCCGCTGAATTGCAGCGCTTTATGCAGCACACAGCCTGTTCAAGGCAACGGAGAGAGACGTGGGTGGAAACGTTATTTTTGGTTTTCATCATCCATTAGCATAAAAAAAAACTGGACATGCTTGTTTATTCTTTCACAATTCCTACCTCTAGTCCCTTTAAGTCTTTCTGGTGCAGCATATTTGGTTTGTTTGAATCAGCATCTAATAGAAATCTACCCCTCGGATATACACCTCGCTATTCTACCGCCATCTCTACAGTCTGCCCTAGCGTTTGGTATGGTGATAGCTAAGAGACTTATCCTGAGAGGTGGAAATCAGTGTCCCCTCCTTGTTTTAAATCCTAGCTAATGAATATGGTCTCGTTTGTACCTTGAGGAAATTCGATATTTACTCTCTGACTCCCCTACCTAATACACCCAAATCTAGAGTCCTTTTAATCACATGAGAAAATAATGCAACACCCTATTTTCATTTTCTTTAAGTCACTGATTGGTTTGATTTTTTTTGTTTATTTTATGTTATGGATGACTGTCAGCAATTTGGTATATGAATTCCTTAGTTATCTATATTTGTCCCTTGCACACTGCCTGTACATTTCATGTGTTTGTTGCGATTCTATTTTCTGATTTTTTTTAATGATAAATGGACCACTGTGTATTTCTCTCTCACAGGGTCTGGAAGCCCTTTCCCCCATGTTTACATGTTTTGTTTCTGAACAAAAGTTTCAGTAATATACTACTGAGTAGTATAGGATGTAGGATAGTAGGATGTAATGATATAAAAATTTCATATTACGGTTATTGTGACCAAAATAATCGCGGTTATTATTATTGTGGTGTAATAGAAATAGCCCCCAGCATCTTTAAAGATATCAAAACGGGTCTAAAGATCTACTTTATCCTTTTTAAAGGGGGAAAAATCTCCAAAGAACTGTCCATGTGGGAGCCTTTATTGCTTTCTGCCATGTTTCCATAAATTAAACATCGCAAACTGCGACTGCTGCTGTTTTTCCAGCCAATGAGCAGCATCACTCTGAGTTTTTCAAAGTGCAGAAATCAGTCACGGTTTTAACGATAATTAAAATTTGAAACGGTATTACTAATCATTAGGAATTTTATCATAGTTAACCATTTTACCGGAAATCATTACATTCCTACTACTGAGCAAAGCTTATCTGGCATATTCTCCTGTGATTTATGTTCATTCTGGACATAACTTGAAGTTGGTCATTGTCAAATATGGACATAGAATATTGTTGGACAATGTTGTTACAGAAGATGTATGAAGCACAGCAGTTTAAAAAATAACTAAAACCGTTTTATTATTGGAGCTTTTATCTGGAGGTTTGAGCTCATTTAGTAAAGAAGTGAACATTAAATCAGTGTTCACATCTGAGCATAGAAATGTGGAAAAGAGCTGAAACACAT
The DNA here is from genome assembly GCA_023101725.1 of Atherinomorus stipes. NCBI lineage: Eukaryota > Metazoa > Chordata > Actinopteri > Atheriniformes > Atherinidae > Atherinomorus > Atherinomorus stipes. The sequence continues at coordinate 23,302 of JALJCO010012216.1, read as the reverse complement.
GTTGGAATAAAAACTGTTCACACTGACTCTGATCCAACATTTACACCCAGCTCACCTCCATTCCTCTGACTTCACATCAGGAGAGGAGGATCGTTTGACCCGTCGCTCTCAAAGGACACACAGCTGGATCCTGGTTCTGGTCCTGGTTCTGGTTCTGGTTGGTTTCTGTGAATAAAGATGGTTTAATGATTTCACTGCTGAATTCTGAAATTGTTCAACAACATTTTATTAAAACAAGAATCTGGAAGACAAATCAGAAACTATCAGATTCCAAACATGAAGCAGAAATTAGTCTCAGCAGAGACGTCAAGAAATGATTCAACTGAAACTAGTTTTCATCTGAAATATGATCCAACCTCCACTGAACACTGACAGATACTCACTGTTGCTCTGAGGAAACACCAGCTGGGAAACTAACAGGCAGATCCATCCACCACTCAGTCTTTATGGACACACAGCTGGATTCAGCTTTGACTTCAGGTCCAGGTTCTGCTTTGACTTCAGGTCCAGGTTCTGCTTTGACTTCAGGTCCAGGTTCAGCTTTGACTTCAGGTCCAGGTTCTGCTTTGACTTCAGGTCCAGGTTCTGCTTTGACTTCAGGTCCAGGTTCTGCTTTGACTTCAGGTCCAGGTTCTGGTCCAGGCTGGTTCCTGTGAATCCACATGTTTGCTGTGAGTTGTGATCTCTGACATGGAGAAGAGTCATGGACAGTTAGAGATGCTCATCTCACCTCTGAGTGCTTTTAGAGGGAGGGGCTCCCTCCTCTCTGTCCTCACACTGATCCATGATGATGAGGAAGCTGCCTTCAGCTGCTGGACTTCTATCAGGACACTAGATGGAGGGATGGAGTCAGACACATATCACTATTAGATCAGTGTTTCTCCACTCCGTTCCTCAGGACCCGCTGCCCTGCATAGCTTTGATGTGTTCCTACTTGAACACACCTGATTCAGACGAATGAACTTCCTCATCAAGTTCTTTGCACCCCCCCCCCCCCCCCAAGAGTATTTTCTACTACTGGGGACATAGTTTTCTGTTAGCAGGTCCTCCCTAACGGCTGAGAATGTGGATAAATTGATCTTTCTGTCTATAAATATGAAAGTTGATGATGATGAGAGAGGATGAGTGAAAGAAAGGGGAAGCTTTCTGTTAAATGCTGCTGTTAAAACTTACTTAGAAGTTCTCACTTTAGATGTGAAAGCCTGTTTTATTACTGCACTTTAGGAAAATTGTTTACAAGTTGAGTTTATATTTCTATAAATCTTTCTATTTATAAATCTTTGGTTGATTCAGTTTTATTTTTTGCGGCAGGAGTCTGGGGCTATGAGGAGATTTCTGATTGTAATTTTGTTCAGAATCGTGCTTTGAGGTGTTTTCTTGGTGTGCATAAATATACGGCAAAGGTGGCAATTGAAGGGGATGCAGGATGGGATCCATGTATAATAAAACAAAGATGTGAAATGGTGCGATTGTGGAACCGTCTCGTCAGTCTGCCAGAGGAAAGGCTAACTAGGAAAATTTTTAACTGGGACAGAGCAAATCTTCAGCCTTGGTTTAGAGAGGTTTCAGTAGTTTTGTCAGCTCCTGACATGCATGTAATGCTTAGAAATAAACTGCAATGTGATATAAACTCTGTCAGACAAAGATTACTTGTGAGTTTTGAAGCTCAATGGAAACAGAATATATGGAAGAAGCCAAAGCTTAGAAATTATGTCCAGTTAAAAAGTGATTATGTTACAGAACACTATATTTTGTTTAATTTAAAGAGAAGGCAGAGATCTCTGCGCTCAGTTGAGAACGAGCACCTTGTCCTCTGGCAGTTAAAGTGGGGCGTTTTAAAGGCATTCCTGAACACCTGCGTTTGTGTGAATTTTGTGATCTCAAGGTTGTGGAAGATGAATTTCATTTTGTGTTTTTATTGTCCTTTATGTTGTGATTAGGGATGTAACCATATGAAAAATTCATATCACGGTTATTGTGACCAAAATGATCACGGTTAGCATTTTTATCAGGATATAATAGAAATATCCCTGACCATCTTTAAAGATACCCAAAATGGGTCTAAATGTCTACTTCGTCCTTTTTAAAAGGGGAAAAATCTCAAGGGAACTGTCCATGTGGGCGCCTTTGTTGCCTTCTGCTATGTTTTCATAAATAAAGCATTACAAACTGCGACTGCTGCTGCTTTTCCAGCCAGTGAGCAGCATCACTGGGCACGTTTACATGGAGACTTTTTCCCTTTCGGATTGAAATCATTCTGATTGAGGATTTCAGGGCAGCTGTTTACATGGGAACTAATACATTCGGATCTGGCGTGTACATGCGCCAATATTCATTCAGAATAATCCTGCCTGACATGCGCAGAATGATGTAAATCACGTTATTTATTAAAGACGGAGGTCTACAAACAGCTGATCGTCACAGTCGTTGTGGTTTCTGCAGGACGTTAATGAAGCAGCAGCTGATCCTCATGAGCTCCTACTGGAAACAACCAAGAGGAAAAGCTGTAGAGAGAGAGTTTGAGTAAAAAAACAAACTTTCTCGCTGTCCAGGGAATTACGTCGTTCACAGCCATCTGTCAAAGTGAGGAAACGTCACTTGTTTCACGATGACGTCTCATCGAAGCATGCGCTCTAAGAGCGCAACCTCACAACTTTCCGATTCAGCGTTTACATGACACCCCGTTCGGTTTGGGGAAAGGAATATTCTACCCGTGAAACCGAAAGAAAATTCATTCGGTTCGGCGCTTTTCATTCGGATAGAGGCGTTTACATGGATCATTTTCATTCCGAAAGAGCTTTAAACCGAAAGCAATCAGTATATTTGGGTTCATGTAAACGCAGCTAGTGGGAGTTTTTCAAAGTGCAGTAATCAGTCATGGTTTTACGATAATTAAAATTTGAAAATGGCATTAATAATCATTGCGAATTTTATCACGGTTAACCATTTTACCGGTAATTGTTACATCCCTAATTGTGATTCAGAAATTGTCTTTTTCAATCAGTTCAGTTAAAAAATCGTGATTTGTTTTGGAAACATGAAGTAGAGATTCTATGCTGGCTGTTCGAAAATTATGTTTTTGCCCCTGGCAAATTTGTGGAAAAGGCCTGGTATCCGCGGCAAAGTATTTTGAGGTATCCCTTTGATGAACTATTGTTTCTGTATGTGCCAAATTTTTCATAGGTTTTTCTTTTTTTATGTCATCCTTTGTTCTGTATTTTGCCACGAGGCTATTGTATCGTATATTATTTAAAGACACACAACGGAACTTTTAGCAGTTTTCTCAGTGACGCGCCCCCTATCGGCGACTAAACTAGCAACCATCTTGTATCATACCTGCACCGTGATTCACTCCAGCCAGTAAAAGACAGTCTTATCTTGACTCTTTGTTCTGTCCCTTCCTCTCTTCCTTTTCCTCTCTTCCTCCTGTAATGTTTTCACCGAATCCGACATGAACGGCGTTCAAAACAGTCGCGAGGTTGATTTCTGGTTTACATCCGGTTGCTAGTGAGTGACGCGGTGCAGCAGCCAAATAGTCGGCTCCAATGTCACAGATTGCATACGGATGGGAATCTTACAGTGCTGTTTGAGCCCCGGGACGCTCTGGGCACTGACAGCTCAAAAACAAGCAAAATGAATGCTGGTGTACCATCAAAACGAGTCAGAAACGCAGATTTTTAAGGTCTAAAAGTTACGTTGTGTGTCTTTAACAGTGTCAAATAAGCCCATGAGGGCTGGGCACCAACCAAGGTGCTTAACACTTAAATAAACAACAATCAATCAATTTAAAATTCAAAAGTGAAAAACAGCAGTATTTTATGTTTTTGCTACTTATTCATGCTTTTTTTGTTCAGGCAACCTGACCAAAAGATTAAACTGCAGCGATGTTTACTTTCTGTGATGAGGATGGATGAGTAAAAATGAAAAGGGGAGCTGTTGGTCAAATGCTGCTCTTAAAACTTAGATGTCACTTGATTTACAGTGGGTACGGAAAGTACTCAGACCCTTTAACTTTTCACTCTTTGTTTCATTGCAGCCATTTGCTAAAATCAAAAAAGTTAATTTTATTTCTCATTAAAGGACAATCAGCACCCCATCTTGACAGAAAAACAGAAATGTAGAAATTTTAGCAAATTTATTAAAAAGAAAAACTGAAATATCACATGGTCATAAGTTTTCAGACCCTTTGCAGTGACACTCATATTTAACTCACAGATTGTCCATTTCTTCTGATCCTCCTTGAGATGGTTCTACTCCTTCATTGGAGTCCAGCTGTGTTTAAATAAACTGATTGGACTTGATTTGGAAATGCACACACCTGTCTATATCAGACTTTACAGCTCACAGTGCATGTCAGAGTTAGGGATGCACCGATTGTGAAAGTTCAACATACTGATACCGATGTTCAACATAACAACTTGGCCGATGGCCGATGTTTTCTATTTTTATTTATTACTTCTTTTGTGCCACAAAATTTACAAGTCTTTCAGCTCTTCATCAGTCTCTCCTTGAATGAGCACAAATTCAATCAGACCAATTTATGAAACAGAAACAACCTTTAATGTAACTTTGTGGTTGACATTATTTATAACAAGCTCTTTTCTGAAAACTTTTTCAAAAACCTGGGACTGATAATCACTACAAAGAATGCTTCAGTATATTGCCCAACAAAATTGAGTGGTTTTAGCCTAATAAACAAAAACATACTCCAGTCGAGAAGATTATTTCATGGCCCAATAAAAAATATTTATGAGCATGTACTGCAAACTGCGCAACGCTGATCTTTTCTGAAACGGTAAAATATTGCCACACGACCACCGCCATCATCGCTTCTCTACTAAGGAAAGTGCGTGGATGCCTTCTACCAGTATCTCCCCACCGCCCAAAAAAGAGGGGGGAAAGAGTTTTCTTAAGAACAGTGTTGATGACACATGTAAATCATTTTACATATATATATATATATATATATATATAGGCTATATAATAATCGGCCACTGCCATCGGCGAATGTCATTTCTATTGGCCGATGGCATTTAACAATAAGACATCGGCCGATACCGATGTCCAGCCGATGCATCGGTGCATCCATAGTCAGAGTAGATGAGAATCATGGGGTGGAAGGAACTGTCCAAGCTGCTCAGAGACAGAATTGTGGTGAGGCACAGATCTGGACAAGGTTACAAGGGAGTTTCTGCAGCATTAAAAGGTTCCTAAGAGCACGGTGGCCTCCATAGTCCTTACATGGAAGAAGTTTGGAACAGCCAGAGCTCTTCCTGGGCCGATACATCCAGCCAAACTGAGCAATCATAGGGAAAAGAGCCTTGGTGAGAGAGTGAAGAAGAACCCAAAGATCACTGTGGCTGAGCTCCCGAGATGCAGTAGGGAGATGGAGAAAGTTCCACAAAGTCAACTATCACTGCAGCCTCCACCAGTCCGGGCTTTATGGTAGAGTCAGTGCAAGACACATTAAAGCCCGCATGGGATTGGCCAAAAAACACATGAAGAGCTTCCCAGACTATGAAATAAGATTCTGGTCTGATGAGACCAGATTTAACATTTTGGCGTTAATTCTAAGCTGTATGTATGGAGAAAACCAGGCACTGCTCATCACCTGCCCAATATGATCCCAACAGTGAAACATGGTGGTGGCAGCATCATGCTATGGGGGTGTTTTTCAGCTGCAGGGACAGGACGACTGGTTGCAGTTGAAGGAAAGATGAATGTGGCCAAGTACAGAGATATTCTGGAAGAAAACCTCTTCCAGAGTGTTCAGGACCTCAGACTGGGCCGAAGGTTCACCTTCCAGTAAGACAATGACCCTCCACACACAGCTAAAATAACAAAGGGGTGACTTCAGAACAGCTGGGACCATTCTTGACTGGCCCAGCCAGAACTCTGACTTAAACCAGCCTGAGCAGCTCTCTGGAGAGACCTGAAAGTAACAGACACCACGTTCCTGTCACAGCCTGACAGAACTGGAGAGGATCTGCAAAGTAAAGTTGAAATGAAATGAAATGAAAAATACTTTGCTATGCATCCCCGAGAAGATTCAGTACTGTAAGCTCACTTTTTTTTTTTTTTTTATAAATAAACAAAAAGTCAGTCAGTCTGTTCTTTTAGAATTGATGGTTGCTGGCAGGAATGAATTCCTGTATCTCTCCGTCCTACAGCAGGCTTGGCCAGCCTCCCCACTGAACACACACTGTTGATTCTTCACCGTGTTGTGGAGAGGATGGGAAGTGTCCTCCATCATCTTCATCAGCTTGTGAAGCATTCTTTTTGAACGATCAGCTCCAGCGGCTCCAGGTGCATCCCCAGCACAGAACCAGCTTTCTTGATCAGCTTGTTTAGTTTCTTCAAGTCTCTGGTTCTGATGCTGCTTCCCCAGCAGATGCTGCAAAGCTAATTGCACTTTCCACAACAGACTTGTAGAAGATCTGCAACATCTTGGTGCAGACGTTGAATGATTTCAGCTTCCTTAAGAAGTAGAGTCTGCTCTGACCTTTCTTGTAGATGTAGTCAGTGTTGCATTTCCAATCGAGTCTGTTGTCCAGCTGAACTCCAGGTATTTGTAGTTCTCTACCACCTCCACCTCCTCTTCCAGGATGTAGACAGGACTATGCTGCTTATTCTTGCTCCTCCTGAAGTCAACAATCATCTCTTTAGTCTTGCTGGTATTTAAGATGAGCTGATTGTTACTGCACCATTTTCAGTTACTTGATTGACAAGTTCCCTGTATTCGGCTTCTTGTCCATCACTAATACACCCCACAACTTAACAGAGTCATCAGAATATTTCTGCAGATGACAGGACTCAGAGTTGTGCTAGAAGTCTGAGGTGTACAGTGTAAAGAGGAATGGTGAGAGTACAGTCCCTTGTGGTGCTCCAGTGCTGCTGACCACCATCTCAGACACACAACCTTTCAGTCTCACAAACTGTGGTCTGTTTGTGAGGTAGTCGTAAATCCAGGTGGTTGTGGAGGGATCCACCTGGAAGTTATGGAGCTTCTGACATAGCAAAGCAGGCTGAATAGTATTAAATGCACTTGAAAAATCAAAGAACATGACCCTCAAAAGATTGACAGAAGATCAAAATCCAGATGTGAAACACTTCAAGTGTTTCACATCTGGATTTTGGATCTTCATGGCTGTAGTCGCTCAAAAGGTGCCTCTACTCAGTATTAAGTGAAGGGTCTGAATACTTATGACCATGTGATATTTCAGTTTTTAATTTTTTATAAATTTGCAAAAATTTCTACATTTCTGTTTTTTTTTCTGTCAAGATGGGGTGCTGATTGTACATTAATGAGAAATAAAATTTACTTTTTTGATTTTAGCAAATGGCTGCAATGAAACAAAGTGTGAAAAGTTTGTCAAATGCTGCTCTAAAACTTAGATGTCACTTTGGATTTAAAGCCTGTTTCCATTATTACACTTTATTTGAGGGAAATTGTTTAAGGGCATTTAGATTTCTATTTTTTATTCAAAAGTGCAAAAAAAAAAGAAGCAGAATTTTATTGGAAAATAATTTCTTTCTTGATGATTACGTTTAATCAAACTGCTTTAATGTCACATTTAATTTTAGTGAACTTGTTCATAAAACGACAAATAATATTTGTGAACATTTTTCATTAATGTACCGAGGAAAAACGAACCGTGACCTGTGTACCGAGGTACATACTAAACCATGAATTTTGTGTACCGTTACAGCCCTAGTAGTCGAAGTTCAGTTACATTTTTCAAAGAGCATAGTTAATACACCTTTTAAAAAAACAGTGTCTTTAAATTGCATTTACAAAAACACATTGGCTTCTAAATCCAATATGTTCACCAACAATAGGAGAGAATATCTTTAAAGTGTATTACAAATACACGTTGGCCTTCAGATCTAATAACTTGCACCAAAAAGAACAAATAAGTTACAATAAATTAGACTTTTTAATTTATCAAGTCTTCCTCTGCAGAGCTCAGGAACCAGCTGACTCAATAGCTTCATAGAAACTACCAGTAGAAATAAAACACTTTCTACAACCAAAATACAAAGTTATACATAGCACCTTTATGGAGACACTTGAATGATTGAATAAACCACCCACAGATAATCAATTTTGACCCATAAAAATGACATTTTTATAGTAAAATAGCTAGCGGAAATTAGCATCGGAGCTAGCACAGTACATTGTGTATGGGACTCGCCACTGCTGGGCAGCGCGTGCTCACAGGCTACGGGGTTTCTCAGAGCTTCTGTAGGACTCGAAATTCAGCTCTTCAGTGTCTCAAAGGATTTATCACCAAACGTAATGATAATTCAGGTATCAGTTTGTGCTTACCAATCACCAACTGAATCAATAGAAGAATGCAGATTTCCACAAGCTGCTTTTTTTTTTTTTCCCTCTTCTTCTTCTTCTTCTTCTTGTCCTCTAATGGCAGTTGCTTCGCATGACTTGAGAGAGTGCGTGACCGCCACCTACTGGTGAGGAGGCGTAAATGGCGCTCAAGAACCATTATAAGAATAGCCAACTAACGAACTAACCAAATAAATAATAATAATGATGACGACAACAATAATGATAATATTTGAACAGGGGGGTTCCAGCCGACGACACCACCTCTCAGCTGGTTCAACCTTGACCTGATTGGCTAACACCACATCAGACCAAACTGCTATTGGTTGCTCAGTGTGTCAATCAAAAAACACAATTTCATTGTCCTTTTACAACTATTAAACTCTTTTTAGTTTTTAAGTAAATACATTTATTTAAATAAATATACATTTAAATAAATAATTTTATGTTTCATATTTAGCATTTTATTATATGATTATTTCATTCATATTCATACTATTTTAACATTTCGTATACATAAATTTATGAACTTACGTTTAAATGTTATTTATCAAAAGTTATTTCCACTGTGTAACCAAAAATGTTGTTCTTAATCCTTTTAAGAGAAGAAAACAAACTTGGTAACACATGTCTTCATATTTTCTAGACTTGGAATATAACTTACTATGGTCAATCTTTTAGTCAAGTAACAACAGTAGTTCATCAGGAAGGGCAGGTAAAGTTTTTATGGGTTCCAGCGCATGTAGGGGTGAGGGGGGAATGAAAGGGCAAATGAGCTGGCTAAGACAGCATTAGGGAGGACAGGTAGAAATGCTGCTAAGTATTAGTACTGCAGAACTTAAGAGTGTAGTGTGGGAAAGGTCCAGGACATGGTGGCAGGAAAGGTGGGATGGAGAGAAAGAGGAAGATATCTTTATAAGATCAGCACTGTCGTTTAGGGGGGTAAGGTGGGAACCATTCTATGGGCCCACATGCACCCCAATAGGCTCGATGAGTAAATTATTATGCAAAAAGTGCTTGCCCCCCTTCCTGATTTCTTACTTTTTGCATGTTAGTCACACTTAAATGTTTCAGATCATCAAACAAATTTAAATGAGACAAAGATAACACAAGTAAACACAAAATGCAGTTTTTAAATGAAGATTTTTATTAGAAAGGGGGGAAAAAAATCCAAACTTAAATGGTCCTATGTGAAAGAGTGATTCCCCCCTAAACCTAGTAACTGGTTTTTCCACCCTTAGCAATTATTGTAATTTAGTCACATTGGAGGGTTTTCCAGCATGAACCGCCTTTTTAAGGTCATGCCACAGCATCTCAATGGGATTCAGGTGGGGATTTGACTAGGCCACTCCAAAGTCTTCATGTTGTTGTTCTTAAGCCATTCAGAGGTGGACTTGCTGGTGTGTTCTGGATCATTGTTCTGCTGCAGAACCCAAGAAGTGCGCTTCAGCTTGAGGTCACCAACAGATGGCCGGACATTCTCCTTCAGGATTTTTGGTAGACAGCAGAATTCATGGTTCCATTTACCACAGCAAGTCTTCCAGGTCCTGAAGCAGCAAAACAACCCCAGACCATCACACTACCACCACCATATTTTACTGTAGGTATGATTTTCCCTTTCTGAAATGCCATGTTACTTTCATGCCAGATGTAAAGGGACCTACACTTTCCAAAAAGTTCAACTTTGTCTCATCAGTCCACAGAGTATTTTCCCAAAAGTCTTGGGGATCATCAAGATGCTTTCTGGCTAAACTGAGACGAGCCTTTATGTTCTTTTTGCTCAGCAGTGGATTTGGTCTTGGAACTCTGCCATGCAGGCCATTTTTGCCCCCAGTCTCTTTCTGATGGTGGAGTCACGAACACTGACCTTAATTGAGGCAAGTAGGGCCTATAGTTCTTTGGATGTTGTTCTGGGGTCTTTTGTGACCTCTTGGATGAGTACGTCGCTGTGCTCTTGGGGTCATTTTGGTCAGCCGGCCACTCCTGGGAAGGTTCACCACTGTTCCACGATTCACCATTTGTGGATATTGGCTCTCACTGTGGTTCTCTGGAGTCCCAAAGCTTTAGAAATGGATTTGTAACCTTTTCCAGACTCATAGATCTCAGCAACTTTGTTTCTCATTTTTCACTCAATTCTTTTTTAATCACAACATGATGTCTAGCTTTTGAGAATCTTTTTGGTCTACTTAACTTCGTCAGGCAGGTCCTATTTGAGGTCCTATTTCTTGATTGAGAACAGGTGTGGCAGTAATCAGGCCTTGGTGTGGCTAGAGAAATTGAATTCAGCTTTCCAAAGATGTGATAAACCACAGTTTATTAATGTTTTAACAGGGGGGGGCAATCACTTTATCACACAGGACCATGGAGGTTTGCCCCCCCCCCCCCCCCCCCCCCCCCCTTGCTGCCGATACGCAAGTGACCAACAGTCTGCAGCATGTCCAACCAGTAATGCAGAGGAGTTTACAACTGACAGCTAATGTTAGCCATGTTAGCAAACAAGTTAGCTTACGGATCCATGAGGATAGTCGCCATTTCCGTGTTTTGATGCCTTGGAAAACGTTTATGTGGGTCCGTTTAGTGTAGTCTTCACCTAAAATAACTACAGGTTTTGCTCTTCTCAGGTCACTCCTCCTCAGAAACATCTCCAGGGCTCTGAAGCAGCTGCTTCGCTCGTCATCTCCACTGTTTCCCCTGTATGAGCCTAACTGTGCCCAAAATATTGTTGCCACACAGAGATCGTATTTGGCGGCATGTATTGGCTCATAGACGTATGTAATTGTCAAACCCATAAGAATTTATTCTATGATTAGTTTTAGGCTAAACATAATTTTTCTAGGAAATGTACTTTCATTCGTTACCCCCCCCCCTCCCCCAACGACCTATAGAGAATTTTTTAAAAAAAATAAAGCTTTTAACAAAAATATTACATATTTAACCTTTAATGGAAAACACTTCTGAACGAAATAATCAATTTTTGTGAATAAATAACAGGAGAACTTACACAATATCCCTTTCATATTTTTCTTTATTTTTTAGGCACAAATGTAATCCCATACAGTTAGGACAACGGATAGGAGTGTGAGCAAAGACATTTAATACGATGTCTCTGAGTGTGAGGACATATGTATCATATCCCAAATCATACTTAATGGCGCTGGTCTGGCCCACACTCCGGAACCGTAGGTGGCGGTAATAACTGAATGCCAACCGCCGAAGAAGAATTAGCAGAAGAAGGGCTCGAGCAGAGTGTCTCTTAGAAAACGTCCATGTGAAGGTAAGTGAAGCCGTTTTTAATCTTTGTCTCGTTGGTATCAGCTGTCAGCAGCAACGGGCTCAGAAGCAGGTTTCAGGGGGGAAGCTGCTGTTGTGTAATTTACAGTTTTCATGTGCTGCAGCGCCGGCTGTGCTAACAACGGCTAATAACAATAGCCTTAGCAAACACGTTGTTTTGCTAGGCTGCTATCTTGTTTTCCGACCTGTAAATAATGGTAAATAATGGTACACAGCCGGTGTGCGCATAATCCTGCTGCAATCGGTCTCCGCCGAGTGACGTAACATTTGTTGCTTAACCAGCAGTAACCAGCGCTTGACGCAATTTCAGGCGTAAAACTGTCAGTGGTCAAACCGGCGTGGAAATGAGCGCACATCTGATCATAAAAAATGATCTTATGACTGAATCCATGTGTGATTTATAAAAGTAACGTGTCCTGACCAAACAACGGAATATTCGTCAGAAATGCACCGTCATCCAGCTGTTTCTCCTGAAGCAGCAGCAGCTTTGACAGATGGAGGCTGGTCGGATCTGAGCCTGACCCGGACAGGAACATCAGGAACGATAACTTTCATTAGTTAAACTAAGAAACAGTCTACCGAGTGAACACTTGTACAACGTTAATGTATAGATTAAACGGATCCCCTCCACTCAACTCCGTGTCTCCTGGGAGCTGCAGTTACCAGCGCGTCTGTCCTTCTGGCTGCGCATAATGTCTATAAACTAGTATTTCTGTTCTTTAACTTGTCAATAAAGTCTTGAAAAGTTACAGCATCGTACAGATCCACACAGGTCAGGGTTGTGCTGCAAACTTTCTCCGAGTCTAAAGCAGCGTTTCCCGCTGGTCCGATGCACCCGCGCCTTTCTGCAGCCCGACTGTCCGTCTTCTTACAAGCAGCCGAGCTTTTTTCTTTATTCAGACATCAACAGTGAGATAATAAAGTCTGATTTATCTCGACATTTTTGGCGATCAGTTGTCGCCTTCATCAGAAGTTAAAACACTCTGCTGTTGAGATCATCTGGCTGGTGTGACACCTGCAGCTCCTGGAGACAGAAGACAGGAGGCGATCCGTCGTTTCTATTAAGTAATCTGTACCCTAAAGTTATCGTCTATAAGTGCTCAGCCAGCAGACTGTTTCTTAGCTTAGCTATTGAAAGTTATTTTTTTCTTCTGTCCCTGTGCGGGTCAGGCTCAGATCCGGCAGTCCGGGTCAGGCTTGGACCAGCCTCCACCTGGCCTGCACTGCTGCTTCCAGGGTAGAAGCAGCTGGATGAGGAGGGATTGCTGACGGAGATTCTATTGTTTGGTCAGACAGGAACATTTATGAATCACACGTGGATACAATAATAAGATCATTTATATGATCAGATGTGCGCTCATTTCCACGCTTGTTTGATAAACAGGACCGCTGAATTTTTTTCCGCCTAAAATGGCGTCTTAGCAACAAAAGTCACATGTCTGGCAGAGACCGATACTTTCTTATCAAGTAGAATGAAGCCTACAGGATAATCACACACATCTCACATATGACTTTTTACTGTTTATTTCAAAGAGGAAAAAATCAACTGTGCAACGAATGTGTTTCCATCAAATCAGCTCAGTCACTTTATTTTCTGCATTTTCCATCATAAACCAGCAGTTTAGGACGCTTTGCATTCATAATATACGTTCATTTGTAGTACAACTAGCTATAGTACACAGCATCTTTAGTTGTTAACAAATGAGATGAAGTCACCAGCATAAATATCCCAGAAACTGATGAAGCATGTTAACCCTCGATTCACCGGAGGTTTTAAAAGACCGACTATGAGCACACAATCCTCATCAGCTCAGTAGGCTCCGTTTCTAACTCCATGTTCCCCAAAACTTTGAAAATATAAAAATATATTCCAAGTCTAGAAAATAGGAAGAAGTGTGTCGTCTTCTGAGCTGCTGAGAAGTTTTAAAGCTTTTTGTTGTTCATATATTAGTTTTCTAGCATTATTGTGTGAATCATATGTTGATCTAATAGTGATATGTGTCTGACTCCATCCCCTCCATCTAGTGTCCTGATAGAAGTCCAGCAGCTGAAGGCAGCTTCCTCATCATCATGGATCAGTGTAGAGGACAGAGAGGAGGGAGCCCCTCCCCTCTAAAAAGCACTCAGAGGTGAGATGAGCATCTCTAACTGTCCAAGACTCTTCTCCATGTCAGAGATCACAACTCACAGCAAACATGTGGATTCACAGGAACCAGCCTGGACCTGAACCTGGACCTGAAGTCAAAGCAGAACCTGGACCTGAAGTCAAAGCAGAACCTGGACCTGAAGTCAAAGCAGAACCTGGACCTGAAGTCAGAGCAGAACCTGGACCTGAAGTCAAAGCCGAATCCAGCTGTGTGTCCATAAAGACTGAGTGGTGGATGGATCTGCCTGTTAGCTTCCTAGCCGGTGCTTCCTCAGAGCAACAGTGAGTATCTGTCAGTGTTCAGTGGAGGTTGGATCATTTCAGATGAAAACTAGTTTCAGTTGAATCATTTCTTGACGTCTCTGCTGAGACCAATTTCTGCTTCATGTTTGGAATCTGATAGTTTCTGATTTGTCTTCCAGATTCTTGTTTTAATCAAATGTTGTTGAACAATTTCAAATTCAGCAGTGAAATCATTAAACCATCTTTATTCACAGAAACCAACCAGAACCAGAACCAGGACCAGGACCAGGATCCAGCTGTGTGTCCTTTAAGAGCGACGGGTCAAACGATCCTCCTCCTGATGTGAAGTCAGAGGAATGGAGGTGAGCTGGGTGTAAATGTTGTATCAGAGTCAGTGTGAACAGTTTTTATTCCAACATGTGTTTCAGCTCTTTTCCACATTTCTATGCTCAGATGTGAACACTGATTTAATGTTCACTTCTTTACTAAATGAGTCAAACCTCCAGATAAAAGCTCCAATAATAAAACGCTTTTAGTTATTTCTTAAACTGCTGTGCTTTATATATCCTCTGTAACAACATTGTCCAACAATATTCTATGTCCATATTTGACAATGACCAACTTCAAGTTATGTCCAGGATGAACATAAATCACAGGAGAATATGCCAGATAAGCTTTGCTCAGTAGGATATTACTTAAACTTTTGGACAGAAATAAAAAATGTAAACAGATATAATTCAATTTAAATGACATCAGAATGTAAATATTTTTAAAACAAAAAACAAACAATACCAAGTACAGGGAGTGCAGAATTATTAGGCAAATGAGTATTTTTGACCACATCATCCTCTTTATGCATGTTGTCTTACTCCAAGCTGTATAGGCCGAAAGCCTACTACCACTTAAGCATATCAGGTGATGTGCATCTCTGTAATGAGAAGGGGTGTGGTCTAATGACATTAACACCCTATATCAGGTTTATTAGGCAAACATAATTATTAGGCAACTTCCTTTCCTTTGGAAAATGGGTCAGAAGAGGGACTTACCAGGCTCTGAAAAGTAAAAAAAAAAAAAGAGAGATATCTTGCAGAGAGATGCAGCACTCTTAAAATTTCCAAGCTTCTGAAGCGTGATCATCTAACAATCAAGCGTTTCATTCAAAATAGTCAACAGGGTCGCAAGAAACGTGCGGAAAAACCGAGGCGCAAAATAACTGCCCATGAACTGAGAAAAGTCAAGCGTGCAGCAGCCAAGATGCCACTTGCCAGCAGTTTTGCCATATTTCAGAGCTGCAACATCACTGAGTGCCCAAAAGCACAAGGTGTGCAATACTCAGAGACATGGCCAAGGTAAGAAAGGCTGAAAACCACCACCACTGAACAAGACACACAAGCTGAAATGACAAGACTCGGCCAAGAAATATCTCAGACTGATTTTTCTAAGCTTTTATGGACTGATGAAATGAGAGTGAGTCTGGACGGGGCCCCTAGCTGGATCGGCAAAGGCCAGAGAGCTCCAGTCCCACTCAGACGCCAGCAAGGTGGGAGGTGGGGTACTGGTATGAGCAGAGTATCATCAAAGATGAGCTTGTGGGGACTTTTCAGGCTGAGGATGGAGTCAAGCTCTGCTCCTAGTTCTACTGCTAGTTTCTGGAAGACACCTTCTTCAAGCAGAGGTACAGGAAGAAGTCTGTGCATTCTTCAAGAAAACATGATTTTCATGCAGGACAATGCTCCATCACACGCATCCAAGTACTCCACAGCGTGGCTGCAAGAAAGGGTCTAAAAGAAGAAAACTAATGTCATGGCCTCCTTGTTCACCTGATCTGAACCCCATAGAGAACCTGTGGTCCCTCATCAAATGTGAGATTTACAAGGAGGGAGAAAACAGTCCACCTCTCTGAACAGTGTCTGGGAGGCTGTAGTTACAGCTGCACGCAATGTTGATGGTGAACAGATCAAAACACTGACAGGATCCATGGATGGCAGTTTTTGAGTGTCCTTGCAAAGAAAGGTGGCGATATTGGTCACTGATTTCCAGAAAGTTGTATAGTAACTAAGTAAAAAATACTTTTGTTACTTTACTTAAGTAGTATTCTTTATATCTGTACTACTACTTCTATTTCTGATTACGTCACTACATTTTCTGAGAAAAATCAATACTTTTACTCTATTACATTTATTTGAGCATCTTAGTTACTTGTTGCAAAATAACAAGGAACGTAATAGCCAATGGACAATATTTGTTTTGCTGTAGTGGGACTAGCAGCCACTAGTAGCAGCCTTGTACAGCTGTCTCTGAAGCTAAACACACCTTTACCTGCCTCAGTAGCTGTTTAGCATCCTTGGTCTGGTCTTCAGTCCAAGAAGAGTGAGACTGAGTTCTTGCCATTTTGAGAAACAACTTTTTTTGAGGTTGAACAAAAAGTTTTTCTAGGTTCAGTAATGACTGGATGGACAGTTCAAGTGCAAGACAAGGGACAAGCTATGTATCCCCCCCCCCACACACACACACACACACACAGGCGCTCTGTCCACCTGGAAGCATGTTAGCCGTTTTAGCTGGATAGCATGGTTCAGGATGCTGTCGTTGAGCCAAGTTTCCACAAACACAAGGGCACCTTACTCACCCACAGACTTGCAGTGTGTCCTGAGTAGACAGATGTAGTCCAGTTTGTTGTCCAGCGAGCGTACGTTAGCCAGGGTGATGGACAGGACAGCCGGCCAGTGTGGTCGCACGCTTCCCCCTCTTCTGCCTCCCTCAGGTTCCGTCCCGTGGCGTCTCCACTGCGGGCTGGGTGCAGGTG
Organism: Atherinomorus stipes; assembly: GCA_023101725.1. NCBI lineage: Eukaryota > Metazoa > Chordata > Actinopteri > Atheriniformes > Atherinidae > Atherinomorus > Atherinomorus stipes. The sequence goes on along the minus strand of JALJCO010012216.1, from coordinate 6,472 downwards.
TGGGGGTCGTGTAGATCGAGCGGGCCTCCAGAGCAAACCGTAGTCCCGTAGTGCTTCTGCGTCTGCCGAAGTTATGTCCTTGCTTCTGCAGATGTTGAGCAGAAACTCAGGAATATATGCACCTATAGACATGAGGGTGCGATGACGACGATGATGAACAAACACACAGACTTGGTACACAAAAACACTTGTATTGGGAGTGAGCGTAGCTGCTGCGTGTACATGCACCACCATCTTGGAAACCAAACAATAACAAGCTTTTATCCTTTGCAAGGTCTTCTCGCAGCATTATATGGTATTTTTACCCCACTGATATTTTAGGCCAAGGTATTTTGCAGGCAGTCATTATGGAAGAGTGAGTTCTTAGGGGAAGAGGTGCTAATTATTCTGCAACATGGTCTTGAAATCCATCTTAATCTTTCTTTCTTTTTCAGTGATTCCTGCAGAAGTTCAACAGCTGTTGGTGATTACAAAAAAGGGTTTCGTCAAAATGGAGTCTGGACAGGCAGGACCCAGAGCCTCTCCACAAAAAGAGGAACCAGAAAAACTGTGACCAAATCAGGATGTGATGATGGAAGCTGGAATGACAACAGGGCACATGGGTCAGGTGTAAGCAGTAATATGATGTGTAACACTGGCAAAAATTCACTCAGCTGCTCTGAATGTGGACTTCACAAACTTCACAACCAAGGATCTCCCCAGAGACACTTAACAAAAAGGTCTTACAGCTGTTTGAAACATGAAAATTTTTTTAAAGCAATGCAAAATGTAAATTTGGAAAGAATGGTCCACACGGAGAAAAAAACCGTTAGATGTGATGTTTGTGGGAAAATCTTTAGTGATAAATCAGATCGTAAGAAACACATGAGGATCCACACAGGAGAGAAGCCATACACCTGTGATGAATGTGGAAGAAAATTTAGTCTAAAGTCAATCTTAAACATACACATGAGATACCACACAGGAGAGAAACCATTCAGCTGTGGAGAATGTGGGGAAAAATTTACTCAAAAGTCAAATCTTAAACACACACATGATATTCCACTCAGGAGAGAAACCATTCAGCTGTGATGAATGTGGGCAAAAATTTAGTATAAAGACACACCTAAACCGACACATGAAAATCCACACAGGAGAGAAACCATTCAGCTGTGATGAATGTGGACATACATTTGGTGACAAGTCAGACTTAAACCGACACATGAAAATCCACACAGGAGAGAAACCACACAGCTGTGAAGAGTGTGGACATAGATTTGGTGTAAAGTCCGATTTAAACAAACATATGAGAATCCATGCCGGAGAGAAACCATTCAGCTGTGAAGAATGTGGACAGAGATTCCGTCAAAAGGGGCACTTAACCCTCCACATGAGAATTCACACAGGAGCGAGACCATATCTCTGTGAGACTTGCGGTGAATTATTTAGATGGATTACATCTTTTTAAAAGCACACAAGTGTCCATATGAAATCTAGATAACATATTTGCAAGACATTGCTGCAGAAATGTAAAAAAAAAAAAGTCTGTTCAGTGTAGATATGTACCTGTTAGATGAACTTCAGGGGGGATTTTCAAAGTCACACTGAAAATCAAGCTCGGACTCACACCTTCTCATTGACCCTCAATATGTGTTTATACAGTGGGTACACAGAAAGTATTCAGACCCCTTAAACCTTTAACTCTTTTTCATTATGCAGCCAACTGCCAAAATAAAAAAAAAAGGTTCATTTTATTTCTCATGAATGTACACTCAGCACCCCATCTTGACAGAAAAAAACAGAAATTGTAGAATTTTTTTAAAAAAAAATGATATATCACATGGTCATAAGTATTCAGACCCTTTGTCCAGTACTGAGTAGAAGCACCTTTTGAGCTTGTACAGCCAACAGGTCTTCTTGGGAATGATGCAACAATTTTTCCATATCTTGATTTGAGGATCTTCTGCATTCTTCAGAGATGCTCAGTTGGGTTTAAGTCAGAGCCAGTGGCAGCGCCTGGCCTGGGCATTCCCGGCTCAAGCCCTGAGCATTTCTCATGAAGCCCCAAATAGTTTTTTCACTATACAGTAGAAGGAATAAGTTTACATTACAGCTGCCCTCTGATAGCTCTATAATTTCCTGGCTTCAGTGATGCAATGCAGGCACGTCTGTTTGATCAATCACAGGAGTTGTATGGAAGCGGTGGTTCCTCCGTGTTAGCAGACAGCACAGCGTTTAATCTGAACTTGAGTAAGCTACTTGAGCATCCTGACAGAAAACTACATTAAACGATTTAAGAAAAAAAAAAGAAAAGAGACAATTCTTCAGTTGTGGTGGCTGCAGTGGGAAACGAGTAATACGTAACTGGAACGGGTAAACAAACAAGTTATTTATTCATATGTCTTTGAAAATTAGACAGCTCATTCATGAAAGCACATGGTAGTAGAAGGTTATGCTAGCTATGCTGTTACCTAAACTGTTAGCCTTTACTTGTTCTGTTATACACATCTGCATTAAATCCAGTTGTATAGTCCCAAATTTCCTTAAGAACAAGGAGGTCCTACTTTGGTGTCTGTGTGTGCACCCGCGTGCGTGTTGTAGTAGTTTTTACACCTCAAACTTTGCCAGTCCAGACTGGTCCGAGACCCAGTCATGTAGGAACACGGTATTGGTGTAATAATATCTCTCGTAGTTTAACTTGTTTTCAGCAACTAAACCAAATCCACCTGCAGACATGACGGTGATGATGTCATGATATCATCCCAGATGATTAGGAAAAAATGTAAAAATGTGACATGATATAATGAGATTTTCACAAAGACATTAAAACATGTATGATTAAGTGGACATGCAACAACAGGTTGATAATTCATTAAATAAATTCAGGCTTTTATAGCTACCTAAATATTCGATTTTACTACAGAAAAAGAAGCATATGGAAAAAAGGTGAAGAAATAGAAATATGATCAACAAAATGTTTCACTGATAAAACACATTGCAATAAATGGTTCAAGTAAATAAACATAAATACATTTATTTTTTATTACATTTTCAAATACAGAACATTTATTTTGGCAATTTTTCTAGACCATTTTTAAGATATGCTAGAGTTGGGACATTTTCTGCATCTGTGGCACATTTTCTTACTTTTCTTTAATTGTTTGGTTGTTAAAAATTTCCTCGGCTTTCTGATGGGTATTCGATGTTTACTTTCTAGATGCCTCAGGGATTTAAGTTTTCCGTCTATGGACTTATTTCCGCTACCTTGAAAATGTTGCCGTTCCATTTAAACGTTTTAAGTTATGACCAACATGAACTCTCAACCAATGAAATCTGGTATAGCTGCAACGCTAGCCAATCAGAAACAGAGGAGGGCGGGTCAGTGCATCAAAGGAATGGCACGTGTTGACATGAAACGAAGTCAGGAACGTTGGACAGCGTGACCTGTCCAAGTTTGGCTAAAACACTCATGAGGTGAGGGAATGGCTGCATGGGTGGAATTAATGCAGCTTCAGGTCTGATGTTATCTGGGGATTAACTTCTCTATCTCTTACTGGATCGCTGCTAACGTCCTCAGACAGCAGCTTTGATGACTGTCAAGTTGCTACTTATTAACGTTGCCGTTAACTTTAAAAATTGGATACATTTTGCAGGACATATTGCAGTATTTGGTTGTAGTATGTATTTGGTTTAGGTTTCCCTAGGTTCCTCGGATGCATGATAACAGTTTTTTTTAAAACCAATGCGATAACCGATAAATTTCAGCTGCTCCTAAAGGCCGATATAGATACCCATAATACATATACATACCTAACTATGTCCAAGCAAAAATTCCAATTGTAGGGGGTAGCTTGTGTCTAAAATAAGAAGGGAAGGTGGTTTGGAAGCAGCTTGGGGTCTCCCAATGAAGCAGCTGCTTTTTTCGGGTTAAAGCCCAAATTACTCAAAAATAACTTAAGTTAAAATCATTTGGTCCCCCCAGTTTAAAAACCTATCTGCTCCCCCGAATATATATGTTATCAAGGCAAGTCGTCATGGCATCAGACTGACGTAATAATTTCCTTTTATTGGCCTGATAATTATCATGCACCCCTAATTCCTTCTATGGTCCAGGAAACGCCCCTGGTTCAAGCTCTGGCTGGGCCGGTCCAGAATGGTCCAGAGTTGTTCTGAAGCCTCTCCTTTGTTATTTCAGCTGTGTGCTGAGGGTCAGTAGCTAGGTTTCCATTACACCTGGAATTGCGCAAAACCTAAATATCGCAATTAAAAACCGCTAATGGAAACACCTACATTTCGAAAAAACTCAAATATCGCAAAAATGATTTTACGCTTTCATGAGGCGTAAATCCAGACGTTTCGATAAAGCAGTTTTGCGCATAAGTGCAATGGAAACATTGTTGTCGCAATTACTCGCCATCAGGCGTGACGTAGGGAGATCCAGTTATTCCTCCTTAATTATGATAATTATGATCATTGACAAGCATTAACTGTGAAATTGGAGTGATTAGGGAAGTTTTATCTGTCATACTGTATATGAAAAATCCCCAAATCGCCGTGACTCAGCAAGCTGAGTTCATTTTGGACATTATACAGATGGTTGAAGTTCTTCATGTATTAACGACTGGACACCAGCTGTTTATGTCGTTTCCACACATTTGTAACAACACGACTCGGTTATCTCGTTCCCACATGTTAAATATACGTCAGCAGAATTTAATAAAACGTGACCATGGATAACATCGTATGGCTGCGCCTTCCTATCAGCAGCTGCATCATCACATCAGTCAGGAACTGGTGCTGATAAAAGTGGAACAAAGATCCAGAAATGACATCCACACTCCAGAAGTTGATCCTGAGGGTTTTTTCATTCGTGTTACTTTTTGGACGTCTGTCCTGGAAGTCTCCACGAGTGTTTTTCCTGCTGATGTGATCAGAGGCTCCGTACATACGGACTTTACCTCTGAATCATCATCCACTGCTTTCATCTCCTGATGAGGAGCAGCTCTGAAAAACAACACGTTTATATCTCCATCCTCCTCAAAGTGGAGTCTTGCGGGGCGGGATTTTACAAGAATTACGGCTTATACCATTCAATGGAAACACCTACATATCGCAATTGTACTTTTTCTAAATTTAAGAAATATCGCTTTTATTTTTAGAAAAAGTGTAATGGAAACCCAGCTATTGTCTTGTTGGAAGGTGAACCTTCGGCCCAGTCTGAGGTCCTGAACTCTGGAAGAGCTTTTCTTCCAGGATCTCTCTGTACTTGGCCCCATTAATTTTTCTTCAGTTGCAACCAGTCGTCCTGTACCTGCAGCTGAAAAACACCCCCATAGCATGATGCTGCCACCACCATGTTTCACTGTTGGGATAGTATTGGGCAGGTGATGAGCAGTGCCTGGTTTTCTCCACACACATTGCTTAGAGCAGTGGTTCTCCAACTTTTTACAGTGTGTACCCAATGAGAAAACATGGAGCTCTCCAAGTACCACCACCGTGTCCAACCTGAACATGCAGTACAAAAGGCTTACCATAGTAGTTATGGACTGTTCTGAGAGGAGGCGTTCATGAATTGATTGCTCCTTATGAGGATTATTTTTCATTATTGGACAAACTGATTAATCCAGGTGTGGCTGTGATCTCAGTAACTGTATTAATCCAGTTTGTCCAATAATGAAAGACAGGAAGCAAAGGTGCTGTCTGACGTTCAGGAGGTAGTGGAACCGTGCATATAGCCCATTCCTCATTTATGATGTCTGTGATAGTGCCCAAGGCCCACACATTAAATCTTCATCATCCACTGCCCACAACGAGGATTAACACTGCGACTGTGTTGAAAATCCAAATTTAAGATTTTATTTCGCCAAGACAAAGCATATCAGAGAGGAAGCTCCTGCATGATGGGGGTGACCCCATGCCCTCCTTATTTTGGACCTAAGCTACCACCTACATTTGAACTGTGCATTAGATTTAAGTCCTGTTTGGCCTTGTGATACTTGTCATATACGTGTCATATAGCACTGTCCAAAATGCCGGACTCCACTTACACTTTATGGCTGTTGTGGCTAGGGATGCACCGATCCGATCTTCAGATTGGGATCGGTTTCCGATATAGAGAAAAAATCCTAGATCGTGTGTCCATCGGTAAGGGTAAACATAAAGGCAGGTTAACGGCCGATCCGTTGGTGCAGATCTATTCAGTGTATTTCTGCTTCCCCTTTAAGTGACATCTAACGTTGCCGACGCAGCACGTGGAGGCTGTCTGTTTACAAGGCCAGAGTCGCAGCTGTTAGCTGCTAGCAGCTAACAGGCTGCCGTGTGTTCTGTTGCTGCTCCAGCAACAGTCCTGCGGCGGTTTGGTTTCCACCTTTCACAGGTAAAGCCCCCGCGAGGTGCCGACAGGTCGCAGAGAAAGTAGGAAATACTGTTAAATCTTTCTGGACAGGACAAGTTTTATCACTAAGGGCATCCACCGGCATCCGATGCAGTGTGG